>JAIFAC010000429.1:0-104354 GCA_026545765.1 Plantago major
CCTCAAAGCCACTCTTTGTTGTCATTGACATTTCTTCAATTTTCCAACACCAAAGTCAGATATATATTTAGGTAAGATAATGTTCTTCTAAATAAGAACATTTTAAGTAAATGGATGCCTTTATTACACACCTCAATGGATACATCCATCGACATCGAACCGTCCAAGAAGTCTCGCTTCATGTGGGAGGTGAACCGCAAGTGCTCCATAGAATCAAAGAAGCTCTGGAAAGATACGCCAAGCTTGTATAGAATCAATGGTATGTTGCTTTCAAGATTTGCTAACACTTCATCCTCAAGCACCTCAGCATAAATTTTGAAAATAAGCTCAGATCGGCGTAGAGAGCTCCATATAGCTGTAGTAGTTCTAAATGCAACAGAGAAGCCTTCCATGAACATACGGCAATCGTGGCTCTTCATCCCATACATCTTGTCTCTTTCAAATCCACACACCCTACCAAGTTCGATGCATAATCGCGGGAACTTCAATCCCTCACCCAATCAAACAATTTGTTCCTAGCTTCAATGTCAATCGTGTAGTCGGCCATATCCCTTATCATTCCGCTTTGTCAACTCCGCCTATTACAAAATGTATCCAACTCGATCTAGATTTAATCAGATCCTTTATTTTCCCGTAATGTTGCAAATCGTGTTGAAGCGCTGAACACGCTCTTCTCAATGTGCATGAAATCCAAGTTGTGACGGATAAGAAGAGGCTCCAATAAGGCAAGTCCCGTAAGATGCTTCTTCTTCCATCCACAATTTTTGCTAATTTTATCGCTATGCTTCTCCCACCCAAGTTCAAGCCATTTCATAAGACCCATCCTTTCTATCTCGCAAGTATCTGTGGCACCGAAGTTTTGTGGGTCCTTTCATTTCTACTCGATTCTTCAAGAATCGAGTCTTGTTCTTCCCGAACGGATGATCTTCGTAGAAACTCACGTATGATCAAACCAACATTCCTTTCCTCTCTCCTTCGTTTAAATGCACTACCGTCATTCAAACAATGTGGATAAGCATTAAAGCCGCGGTTTTCCTTCCAGATTGCATGGAGTGTCGGAAAATCACCACGGTCCATGAGTGTCGCTCAAGTTCAAGTTCTTCTTCGTTGACACATCATATGCGGATACCTTTTTCCCACAACTCGATCAGCCCTTGATTAGGGGCAAGAACACATCCACCTTCGCCCGGATCATATGGACCGGCACCAAAGCAACAAGAACATGAACGGTTCCTTCATGCACTCACCGGCAAGGTGTCAGTGTCAAAGATAATCCAACAAGAGTACTTCCGTTACTTCCAAAGGGGTTAAAACCATCCGCATAAAGGCCCAATCAGACATTTCTAGTTCACCGCAAACTCCGGATAGCTCTCGTCAAGTGTTTCCATGCAGTGAGTCTGATGGATGCTCCATTCTACCCTCTACCGGATTACTCTCTCATCAGGCATCAGATTTTATCAAAGACAAGCACTTGAAGCGCATAACCTCTTCAAACGAGGTGCTAGAGGGAAATACCATATTTTCACGTGGAGATTTTTCTTCCGACGCTTTTTCGAGGCGCCTCCTTGTAACGCAGATCGATCCTTACCACGTAACTTGCACTTCAAAGAGATCTTTATCCTCCTCCCAATAAATCATGCACATACCCTCACAACAATCTATGGTTTCCATGGGCAATCCCATCCTCGATCTTTTTTTTCGCCTGCAAAAGTCAGGAACTAGGTTCGTTCGACAAAGCTCTGACATTACTTGTACCCATTCATTGAAGCTCGATTCAGATTGTCGCCATTAGCCTTACAACTCATTAGCCGAGCCAATACAATTCGTGTGCTTACACCGGATAAACCGGCTTCTTTATGGATTCCATCAAGTCAAGAAGACCGATCCACGTGATTCGGAGGCTCTCGCATCCCCTACATCGCTCCTCGTGTCCATGAACTCAACCCGCAATATCATATACCATTTGCTCAACCTGCTCATGATCATTATTAGCATCGATGTAGAAGTATTTTGAGTACTTCCCATCACAAATTTTCTTTTACGCTTCCCCAAATTCTCATAATCCATGAACTGCGGTATGTCTCACCATGAGAAGTTCATATCATACTCAAATACAAAACCCCTTACGCTTCAAGTGTTCCACTACCATTTCGGAGGTAAAATTGCTTATTTCTACATTTATATCGTGCAAGGGCACTTCATCATCCCCACTCAAACAATTAGTCCTGTTAGTGCAAATGTAACGAAGGCATCAACCCTTCCACAAAACTAGGTAAAACTCGCCATATTAACTATCTCTTTGGTACATCCATGAACGATCGGTTCATCGATGATTATATAACCACACGCTTGAATTGATTAGATCGTATTTTTCAACTCGATTCTATTTCCCCATTTCTCGACATGTTATAAAGTTTTTGTCTCTTACCAAAATTCCCATTACAAATAAAGCATTCCAACCCTTTAATACTTAATTTATAAATTATAAATTACATTAATTTTACTTAATGTAATCACCAAATTATATCAACACACTTCATTAATTAAATTTCATAATTTATAATCTAGTACATGTATAAATTTATCAAATGAAACAATTGCAAATCTTAATTAACATACTTAAATCAAAACTACTACATACTTAACATTATACTAATTAACAATTCAAACAATTGCACATCTCAAAGTTAATTAACTAGCTAGTAAACATACCATTGCTTAAATTAGTCTAAATTAACTAAATTTTCCAAATATGTCAAAAGTTAGGTTTCAAAACGAGGTACTAAATCTTCATAATTTTACTAAATATACACCAATATCAAATTAATTAAAAGCCCAACATACTTACAAACATACTAACATTATACTAAAAATTCAAATTCACAATCAATATATATCAATTGCACATCTCAAAGGTAAAACATTACCTAATTACATCTAAACTAAGTACTATATACTCCATTTACATTAAATCGCTCAAATTAGTCCAAAGTAACAAAATCCTCAAATATAAAATTAGGGTTTACCTTTGAACCGGATAAATGTGCGGATGGAATTTGAAATTGACGGAATTGACTCCTCGATTCACGAGCTTCAATGTACACGTAAGAATGGACAAAATGGTCGAGAATTGACCGAATGGCTTTCAATAAATGGGGAGAAGAAAGGAAGAAGAATGAGGAAGAAGAAAATGGGAAGGAAGCATTTCGCTTCAGAAAATCGAATTTAGCGACGGATAGTCCTATCCGTCGCTAGATTTTCAGTTTTCTATTATTTTTTTAAAAAAAAATTCTTTTTCCATTTTTTTATTTCTTTTCCCATTTTAGTCAACGAATCTAGCGACGGATAATCTATCCGTCGTTAGTTCTAACGACGGATACGACTATCCGTCGTTAAATAAAAGATATGTTTATCCGTCGTTAAACATAACGACGGAGATGCTTATCCGTCGTTAGAACTAGCGACGGATTGTATCCGTCGCTAGAGCTAGCGATTCGTCGCTATGTTCCCGTGGCTAGGAACAGACTTTCTTGTAGTGTGAATGGTGAAACTATTGGGGGAGGTCTAGTGTCTAACAAACCCTAACTAAGATTGTATGATGTACTTGTGGTTTTTTTATTCTTGAATGAAATTAATCCTTTATCCTAAAAAGGAAAAAAAAACCCTCAAAAGCTAAAGTCCGCCAATAAATTTAACGCATGTTCCATCTCGTCTGAAAAGAAAACGATACATTAGCCCGCAGGATTTTTTTTTTAATTATTAAGCTAGTGAGGCTCGTTTTTCGGCTCAACATAATCAATCTGATTCAATTGAATTGAATCAATCAGTAGAAAAAAACAATTAGAATCGAATCAATCAAACTAATAAGCTGTATGAAGATAATGCACGAGTTTAGGAAACAATTAAATAGAAGGGGAGGAAATTAACTATTTTCAATCTTTCAAGTCAGTCACAGGCAAGTAACTGAATTTGGATTGTTTCCGTGTTTCTATCACGCATTAGTTCGCTCATTCAGATTATCCCAATGGTCTAATACCATGTATTTGGTTGAAAATGGAAGGAAAATTATGACATTAATCAATTTCGCACCTAAAAAAAGCGACTACAAGACTTTGATGTTTTCAACAGCACTATTTGGCTTTTACAGCCATCTAGAAAGACAAATTGCCCTTAATTGACCATGAAATGAATTTATACCCTTACTTGTTAAAATGAATCAGCATTTTTTTAATATCATTTTCACCTCTTCAATTGTTTATTTTAATTTTTCAGTTCAGATTTTGTTCCTTTTTTCTCTGTTTTCCAAGAACCATAAGTTTAAGCTTCATAATTGATTCGACTGTATTTTATACACAATACAATGACGTATTAAGAATTCACGTAATACAATATTAAGAGATGCAGAATACAAGATGATGTATTAAGAGCTTATAATACAAAGACGATCAGACATTAGAAGCTAGTGTAAAGTTGTTCCCGATCAGAGAAGCTAGATCCTATCTGACTGCATTAAGAGAGTCTACAAATACAGTCCAACTTCTTACTAGACTTATGCACATAACAACAAGCAGAAAAGGCAATAAAATGTGAAAATATACTATAACATTTTCACAATTTACAAGATAAAAAAAGAAGTTAATAAACGCACAAAATATAGAGAAGATTGAAAAGTAAAAGGTGAATCTATGGATCTTAAGTTAATGGCCAACGGAGAAGATAGTGACGGATCGTGACGGATCTTGACGGTAATGGGCGGAATCTTGACGGCAATGAATGAATCCAGTGGATCTGTTGGAAGAGGGTGAATCAGTGGCGGTGGACGGATTAGTGGTGGCGGATCTGTTGGTGGTGGGGACAAATCTCGTGGCAATGGCGGTGTGGATATGTTGGTGGTGCGGTGGTGGCGGTCGAGATCTCGTGGTGGTGGAAAGCAGTGGTGGGTGGTCGGAGGAGATCTTGGATGTGGATCTGGCAGAGTGGTGGTGGGCGGCGGTGGTTGTGTGAAACGGGTGGTGCGTGGGAGGCTGGAGAGGGGAGTCGGGACTGCGGTGGGTGGTGTGAGGTCGGTAGGGACGGTAGTGTGGCGGCAGAGGGTGGTGGTGTTGAGAGAAAAAAGAGTGAGATAGAGAGAGGAAGTGAATTGGTGTAATAGTGAAAAGTAAGGAGGGTAAATAAGTAGATGGGTGTAATCGATTTTTCAGAGTCATTTTTGTAGAAAAGCATTGCCTTTATTTCAATAAAAGAATTTGTCACTCCATAGATGGTTCATTGTGTATATAAACACAGCCCATATATATTTTGGTCTATTTACCGGATTAACCCGTTATTCGGTTTGAATCCAATTGTAGGATCCAGGATCCTCCGTAGTTCTCGCTAGAAAAACTACCATAAACTAACCCAGATTCCATTGCGTAGATTTATAAGATTTTATTTTATAACAATATTTAGTAAATTAATAAATTAATAAGGTAGCTGATTTTTAAATATAGTATGTAAAAGCAAATCCGTTAAATTATCTTTTTTGATAAGTTTCATGTACAAGCTCATCAGATCAGCTACCACCTAAACGTTCACGTAACAAATTTATTTGAAAAATAAATTTATCGAGTTGATAAGCTAGTACTAAACAGATCAATGTGTTATTTGGCATGCCTCAATAAATCATTTCCTACGTCCATTAACAAAGGAAAATGAAAAACACGAACATATTACACCGTCTTTCTTTGACAAAATAATATGATAAAAATTAAAGTGGTTAGATTTTTAATTAAAGTGTGTTTAGTGTCTTTAATTATTCAATTCGGATTGAAGATGAATGAGAAATTAATGCACAAATAGACCGTTTGTAATTATTAATACGAAAGTATTCGCAATGAAGTTGCGTGAAATTCCGACAATATAAATGTAAATATATAGATAAAAAGGTTGTGGAGTGAAATGTTGTAATTGTTCCAAAAATTGTAACTATTGGGTGTAAGGGACCTGTTGGTTGCCAAGGGTTGTGCCCATCCAGTTGAGCTATGAACCATTTCATGAAAAGTCATGAATGAAAATGGTACATATCTTTCTACAGCATAATTATTCGATTTAACAATTGCGCCCCATCCTCCCATTCTTTGGACATCTATATATAGGTCTCCCTACTTCATTTTAAAGATACACATCCTAATATATCATCCAAAATCTAATATCATCCAAGTCCATACTCTCTTTTAGAGAATGGTAGGTGTCAATGTTCTTCAGTTCTTTCATTATTGTAGTAATTCGTCGGAATTATTGTTCAGTGCTAGAACTCTAATTCATCACTGTTATTCTATCTTGGGAGACTATTTGTTACGTAAACCGTGAGCACCAGAGCGGGACAAATAAAGTCTTAAGGACCGAGGGCCACCTTCGCCAAAGAAGATAAACATTTTATTTTGTTTTGTGTTGTGTTCCAGATATCCATCTTCAATACACTACCCACCCGCATTTATATGTGAAATTCACCCAACAATTTTTGTAGTAACTTTACTTGCTGAGTTCTCGAAGACAAGGGTGGAGGGACGACTCATACACAAACAATAGAGAAGTGTACAATTTGGAAATTAAATAATTTGTATATACATATCCGAACCCAGATGAGGAGATTCAGGGTGCAGGAGGGAAAGTTTGTCCCACCTAAAATTAAGAGAGTTGTTAAACGCAGACCAATTATTTGAGATTTGCCCAAAATGCCCTAACTTAAAAAAAATCGATAACATTAACGTAAAATCGTAATAACTCGCTTATGTAACACAATAACATTAATATGCACGATTCATCCCGAATTACAATAATTAAAAACATCAAATTTTTAACAAACTTTGCTTATTGAACAAAATTATAAAATACCTAAATATTTGAACACTATATACACACTTAAAACAAAAGAATGTTGATTGTCGATTGAGTCAGTAGCATTTCAGACAGAATCGTCGGTATCACACCAATATTGATAACTGGGCTGCTTTTGCATCCGCCCGTCCGAAATTTTTTTTTCTTTTTTTTTCTAAATATATATATATTCAAACCGTATATATATTTCAATATTATATTCAAACTTGAATCAAATTCTTTCAATAAAAGATTACAACTTGAACACGGACGAATCTAACTTGAATCGAAAATATTACATGTCATGACTAGGTAATGATGGAATAACATCTTTAAAGTGTTCACAAATTTCATCAAGAATGTCAAATACGCTATTTCGCTCATACAACGCTCGTTTCGCTCAAGGATGCGTGTAAGTCAACTATGAGCCATTGTATCCTCTACAAAATAAAACACGACCCATAATAAGAATTGAGAGATGAAATGCTAACGCTAGAATGTATATGTATTGAATGTTTAGGAACCATACCACGGTAGGATTCATGCCTGATGGTCGGAATGTTCTCTTCGAGTAAAGGTTTGTCATGTCACTTGCCTATGCGCCCTTGCGTGAAACCATTTGTTGTAGTTTGGAAAACTTTCATATCCGTAATGCCCTCGTAGTGCTTGATTATGGAAATTACATCAACGCTTTGAAAGTTCTCAAGGAGTCTTGAAAGGTGATATGAACATTTGTAGAATGCTTGTGGTGGCCTTGAGACAACTATCGTCAGAGTGGTTGTGGAATTAGTTGGGGATATCCGAACTGCATAACACGGTATGGCATGTAAGCCTCAGAATCTTTAAACAATGAATAATTCCTCTAAATTGAGAAATGGGGACTACTTCCTCGCTACACGTCCTAATGGTGTCCACATAACCTATTACATAAGAAGTAAGTATGTTAAATAATTTTAACATAGTTTCAATCATAATGAAGACAAGTGTGACAAATGTGATGACATACTTCATTCAAGCAATATTGTCTAAGGCACTTCAGATGCAAGATGTAGAGCATCTTGATCTTGGTGATGCTCCCAAGTTCCATGATTCAAAAGAAGGAAAGTGCTTGTAGATCCACATCCGAAATCATATAAAGACTTCAACAAAATGTATTCTCTTTTCAAGTTATGATAAAATGTAAAATTATATAGAGCTAGCAAACCGCATAAGTGAGAGACATCCATCTATTTGATTGCAAATAATACGTGATGCAATTCCCAACCGCCTATACCGATTGGGCAAGTGCAATTCCCCGCGACGCTTGAACCTCTTCCTTGATTTAGGAACCAGAGAAATCCGGTACTGTACTACTCTTGTCGACAAACAACGATGTGTCTAATAACCACAACAGTACATGACAAGATGTGAATGGGTGGTAGAGTTTGTGCTTTTAAAGCATCCTCAATTGTGCTACGCTTGAACCCAAAGACTTTTGTAGTCGGTTCTCACCAATGCATCATTCATTTGCATATGAGTCGACAATAAGTGCGATTTGTTCGGATGAGTCACCACGCTCACCGCATTCGACCGCATGTGAATTCCTAATAGAAAATGGACATCATGCGAAGTTATAGTCATCTCACCGAATGGCAAGTGAAAGCTATTATTTCAGGATGCCACCGCTCAACAAATGCACTAATCAAAGGCATGTTGATCTTCGCTGCATAACGTGGGCAAGTGTGAGAGAAGGTTGTTGACAACATTGTTGACATTGTCGCTCAAATAATCTTTGAACTTGGTCAATTTTTCGTGTTGATGAAACCCCATAGAATATTGCGATCCCGCGACATTTTAAAGTAAACAATAAATAAAAATGAGTTAACTATAATGAATATGAATCACGGATTTTAAAGATCAGAATGGAATGGCTTACATTTCCAATCCATATGGAGGAGCAATGTGGCCTAGAAATCCTTTCGAGTAACTCCGGATCGATGGGCCTCCATCAACAAAGATGTGTTAGCTCTTCCTGTGGTTGATTGGTGGGATCATTACGAGCTTCCTCTCCATGTTGGTCGCCAAGCATAGGAACAATCGTGTCGTTAAAATGTGTCGATGCGTGCATCATTTAATCGTGTCGCCGACATTTATATTTCGCCGGTACGAATTGGTCGGGTGACTCGCTACCCCTGCTCATTCATTTCACGCTCAAGTGTTGCCCTTGTTTGGTTGTCAATGGTCGGGGTGACTCATTGAGTCCTTATTAAGTTCTCACGATCCGAATCAAATCGGATCGCCATGCGATACGACCTTCGAGCTCTTGTCAAGCCCAACGCCCTCTTTCCTTCCATAAATCTCTTTCAATCGCCCGTAATATTTGTCGATCGACACATGTGGATATCCGGCGCTTTTTATGGACCGCCGCGATCTTTCGATGAACCGCCTTAGTGAAGTGTCAAACAATCAAATAAGAATGATCGAGTGTTAGAATTGACGAGAAACATGAACAATCAAATATCTTAATACGCTTTATTAATGTTTTATCATATCTTTACCTTCGATTCCCGCCATTTAGATGCTTAAGAATTTGGTGGTGTTTAAGTGAAGAATAATATGTTTAAGTGAAGAAGAAAGAAGAGAATGGTGGTGCAAATTTGTTGACAAGGTGTAGAGTATTTATAGGGAAAAACGATCCGACCTCGACCGATCCGACCAGATCCAAGGGTCAAATCACCTTGAATACTCTTCCAAGGGTCACTTGATTGGAACAAAGATGCCCATGCTTTGTCCTTGAAAGGACAAAGCATGGGCATGCTTTCTGCTTGTCGACAAAGCAAGATGCTTGCTTTGTCCTTATGATTAGATGCATGAATTGTCCCATCCGGGACAATTCATGTATGCAATTGTTCTGGCTTTGTCCGTTTTAATGACAAATATATCCCATTTTTCGATTCACGGTATGTTTCTAGTAACACAACACTAACACAATCAACTGAGGTACATTTTCAATTCATTCATTTTCTTTATAAAATGGTCCCCTACCTAATCATATTCAATTCATTCACCCTTCTTTTCTCTAACAAATGGTCCCCTGCACTAATCATATTCTAAACACTTGAAACCCGAAACACTAATCATATTCTAAACACTTAAAAACACAATGAGTCACGCCTGCATTCATATATTTCATCCGACTATGAACCGAATTCTGATTGTAGTTCATTTTTCAAAATAATCGACTTTTGATACTGGAAGTCAGTAAACTTGGGTGTAGATATTGGTGTCCAAAACAATATATTTTTCACGATCTCACATTCAAAGCAAGACACATTTATACGGGTTGTGAGCGGTGGTGAATACGTAAACACGGCTCAATCGATCCGTAAGTAAAATCCAAGTTCACTGGTCAAAGAAAGTCAAGTGTCCATTTGAGGTTGTCGCATTTAGAGGTATCCGGTGTGGAGAGTGTTTCTAGAGAGGGCCACGAGAAACACAATCATGCACTTGGGAATTTCCATGGGCACACGCCCGCCACCAAGCTCATCTGCAAAAGTACGACCGGTGATTGAGATGTTCAAGTGCGGAATGGCACCTAGACAAATTCTCGATCAAGTTAAGGTGATTTTCCGCACATGTACTAACTCAATACAAATATACAATGTCAACCAAATATCAACGCTTGGAGATGGGATCCCTAGCCCCAATGGTGTATTTCGAGGAACTCGAGAAGAAACCATTACATATATACACATTCGTATGGAGGGTACCAACATATCGAGGGAATTTTCTTATCTCATCCAAATACAAGGAGTCGATCCGCTTGTTCCGCAAGTTTTCGGATGGATGCAACGACAAGATGAATTTGCGACATGCCTTTGGTGGAACCTATCATGCCTTACCCATCGGGCAAAACTATCACATAGCCTTCATTTTCCTATCCAACGAAGGACTTCAAGTTACGCTTTGGGGCTTAAACAATTACGGTGTTGTTTGTCAATGTGGTGTATCACCGGGGTATTTGTTACCACAGAGAGTTAGCGGAAATGAATGCGATTAAACTTGTCTTTCCGTATAAAGACACCCATCAGGTTTCGGAGACACATCTCAAAGGATGTGCAAGCTCACTTATCCAAGATGGTAGGTACTAAGTATCAACCCGTAATCAAATCCAGATGGATCACATCGCATGCGTATACCGTGAACTCTATGAGCAGTGTCAGTAATGGCGAGGCATGGCATAGGCATCCAAAGTTGTATGGCCTATGTACGGAACCAATGGTCGATCCATATCAGGATCGATTTGTCCAAAGCGTGGACAAAGAACATCCTACACTATGGAACTAACACGACCAACAGGTTATTCCTTCATTTATTCCACCACTCATACCTTAGTTTAGCTTATTCCGTAATATACAACTACCCTATAATTACAGTTATGCCGAAACTGACATTCAACAATGTAAATTATTTGCAGAGTCAAGGTGCTCACGCTTAGGTACAAGTTGTGGTCAGTCCTTCAAATCGGTTCCACCGCTCATTCCTGGTTAAATGGCCTACTAATGCATTTTGATGAAATTCGCATACGCTTGAGAGATCTCTTAATATCGCCCCTCATTCCACATCAACAATGCCGATCTTCAAAAAACTCGGAGGTGTGCTTTCACATCTCACCATCGAGAAATTGGTCAAAGAAATAGACAATGATCCAAGTGATTGCGATCACATACTGTTTACAACTTTTGGATTAATGTTCGCATGTCAATTGCATGTGAAGCTACAAAACAGGAGGACCGTCGACCCGATTCATGATGTAAACGTGTTCTGGAGAACTCTTCATACGGGGAACCACGAGACTAGACAACAGAGTATAAAGGATCGCTTTCATCAAGCGGACCGCAATGATCACACGGAGGATGAAATGAGATCGATTTCGACAATTCAAATGCATCACAATCGCTCGTGGACGAGCCATTCAGAGTACAACGGGAGGAAGGAAACCTAAAGCAATAGGAAAAGGCTACCGAGTGGTTGAAACCCTAATCGCCTCAAAAGAATTCACTCAAGCAATGACGGCTCAGTTCTAGCAAGTCGCGTAATATCAAATATCAAAGTCAAATGCCACCCCAAACTCAATTCGATTAGAGGCCATAATGATGTCATCGGCATTTTAAATCGCGGCTTAGGTCATAGCTCAATACCAATACGGCCAACAAGAGCGTCACAAGGACGCTACAAGACCTCATTGATGAGTCAGACTACACAAAGTGTATGTATATCGACGAAATGATGTACACGGGTAGATGAAATAAATATCCGCCTAAACTGGTTTCATGTATGCTGTACACAACTATGGTATTTCACATTACCGACATGGGTGTCTTGTAGCAACAAAGTATCAACGGTCTTATGCGTTATTCTCCGTTAGAGTATGACATACTTGCCATCGAGTGTCGTTTCAAATGGACTCACCGTCTAATTCTCCATCAATGTACCAAGAGGACAATGGCTCACATTGGTAACAATCACCGGATCAGATCCACGGGTAACAGAATGTCCAATTCCACCAATATGGTCTGGCCCGAGAGGTACTAGAGAGGCAAGAATAAGCCACCGAAGCACATTATATGCTCGCCACGCCAATGGCATAGGTTCTAGTTTATGTTTTCAATGTTGTATTTCGATTTTCATGTTCGTAATTCAATGTCTGCTTTTAACAAACTTGCAAATCATTAAAAATAATTAAAAAAATATATAAAATTATAGAATATTAAATATTTAAACACTATATACATAATTAAAGAAAAGAAAAAACTCGACGTTTACTAAATGGCCGTAAACCCTACCATTTATTTAAATGGTCGTCAGACACTGCCATTTAGTGAACTCGTCGTATCACACCGCCATTGATAACTGGCAATAAAAGTACAGATCCGCCCTATCCTAATTTTTTCTTTATTATTTATGTATATAATGTTTAAATATTTAGGTATTTTATAATTTTGTTCCAATAAGCAAAGTTTGTTAAAAAATTTCGATGTTTTTAATTGTTGTAATTCGGGATGAATCGTGCATGTTAATGTTATTGTGTTCACAGAACGAAGCTTATTACGATTTTACGTTAATGTTATACGATTTTTAAGCGACATTTTAAGCAAGACTCAAATAATCGGCCTGCTTAACATTTATGAAAATTAATGGACATGGTCTAAACAAATATTTTCTTTATTGTCATTCACCAAATATATTATATTCAAACAATCTTATGTAGGAATATAAAGTAAGACGGAATGAATTGACAAGGTAACTGATCATATCACATCAAACAAAGCTGTCCCTGACAAAAATTAGAATTTCACTAACATAATTTTTCACATATTACATTATAAATTTCTTTTGCGGTGACGAGGTTGGCCTTGGCCCCATTACAACCCCTCAAAGATTACTATTTTGCTAAACTTGTTTTCTGAGAGATTCAATAGAAATTTTTGTTGGCGGGTTTGCATTCAAAAAAAATTACTCCCTCTGTCCCCAACATAGTATTTAAAGTAGTATTATTATATCGGATTGTTGGTTCAGGCCGGGTTCGAATCTCGTTACACAGTATGGAAGGAAGTCGGATACTGAGACGGACTTGAACAACATTAATTGCATTAATTATTAATTTTGACACAAAGTCTCGTGAAAGACGGTCTCTAGATAGAGACGGATTATGTTATCAATAAAACCATCTATATTATTACTTAAAACATCTATGTTGTTAACGAAATAAGTTTTGCTGTAATATGAAAACAAACATCAATATTGATAACATAGTCTGCTCATCTGTAGACTGCCTTCCCAGACTTACTCTAATTTAGTAGGGTTATTTTTTGAAATTCCTAAACTCAACTACCACAGTCCACATAGATGTAAAATGTATATTACTGTACTTCTATATATGTAATGGTACACGGGGATGTCGAATGGTGTGGATCTGGAGGTCAAAACGTGGTATATTTGATCAGCTCTCCTGTAAGGTAAGAGCATGTTGTTCTTTCTTGCTCAATTACATTACTGATATCATATACGCATTCGTCCTATAACTTCATACATTATAGCTTAAGGCAGCTTTACGCGAAAAATTTAAAGAATGATAGAATATGTAAAGGTGCAAAAAGGTTTTTTTAGTGCCAAAGTGTAATTTGTTGAAAGTTGAGATTGCTTATTATTTGTCGCCAGAGTAGCCTTTTTTTGGTAATGTATGAAGCTTTGAATCATAAAACGATAAACGATGAAGCTCATGACTAATAAGATTACTCCTCATTACAAAGATTTCTTTTTATTTTAATTTTGACTAGTCAACTATTTTCGACTTTAACCATAAATTACTTTTAAAATATAATATTAAATAATTTAATAAAATTATATATTCAAAATTTAATTTTAAATTTCATTATACGATTTTATTAAATCATTAACTATTACGCTTAAGAAATTTGCTACTAAAACAAGACAAATGATCACCAAAAGTCAAAATGGAAATAAATCTTTAGAATAAAGGAATTATTAATTATAATATAGTGTAAGGAATTATGCTATAGGATAATTCATAAAATGATTCTATCACTCTATAATGCAGTAATAATTCAATATTCCATAGTATCATTCACCCACTAATAAAAAGTTTCAAACTATATCATTTTGTATGCACGGCAAATGACATATGCACGGCAAATGTCATGTGATCCGATAACTAATTATACAGTACATATATCAGTGCATAACTATTGCGGGGTCGAGCCGGCCCCTAATCCTATGCGGCCTGTTCAGCCACTTACGACCCTGATTTTTGAGGTCCACGCCAGGCCCAACTCATATATAATATATATAATGAAAAAATAAAAATTATTATTTTACGAGGTAAGTTAGACTACTGGTGTCTACTAACAAAATGACGTGTCTTTACGAAACAGAAGCGCTTGGGATTATTGAAAATCCTATTTTAAATTTTCTCTTGTCAAATATATTTTTGATTATATATGAAATCTATCTTTTTCATTTTTGGTGTCTTATTTCCCGGGGCTCATTTTTTATATTTGCATGGGGCTTCAATATTCTTTAGCACGGCCTGAACTATCAAAGTTGTACATTGAATACTAATTTTAAATTTAAAAGTAACTTATGGTCAAAATTTAAAAATTAATTTAAAAATTAAATGTGTCATTTGCAGTGTGACATTACATAGTTGTGCCTCTCTTGTGTCGTAACTTAAATAAGTATAGTGTGACATTACAGAGTTGTGCCTCTCTTGTGTCGTAACTTAATTAAGTATAGAATAGCAGTTGAGCAGTTATACGTACACTTTCATTAATTGATCAATGGATTAATAGAATATCCCCTAAGATATGATTATAATAAATTATATTACTCTAAGCTAGCCAACCCAACAAATGAATTGAATTGAAGTGTATATATATTTTTTGGTTGATTATAATTGTTTCACAAATAGATTTGTGAGAACAATATATGTCAAGATATTTCACAAGATTCTTCTAATGCTTGAAGAATTCTACTTACAGTTCCTTCTCCTAATCTTATACGATCTCTATTACTAATAGTTCTCTAGTATATTTTACTCTTCTTAGTTGTATTGTATTAGTTATCTTTTCCTAGTTGGTTAGTTAGCTTAGTTTCTGTCTATTTAAACACATCCTAGCTTTGTATCTATTTCACGGTTGTTTATTCAATCAATATATTTTTCCCCAAATTTGATACTTTACATGGTATCATGTTTAAAGATATATATAAATCAATCGCATTTCTTGCGCCTTCTCGTATCGACACCTTTTTCTTCCATCACTTAAGATCCGCCATCGCCTCTTGCACGCCATCAACAATTTGCTTCTCCGATCCGTCACCGCAAATCAGTACCTAACACTTGCTTTCTTTGATCGTTCTCATGATCCGATTCGATCGCCTTCTACGCTCTTTCTTCAACAAAACACCATCTGCAACTCGACATCAATGGCTACTTCTAGTTCCGTAGCAAGCTCTACCTCCACCTTAATTCCTGCCACCACCTCCTCTCATGCCACCACCTCTCCCACCGAAGATGTTAATTCTCCATACTTCATCCATCCCGTGATTCACCGTATCCGTTATTGCAGAACCTTCAAAGGCGCACAACTACATTGCTCGCAAAATTCGCATATATGGGCTTCACCGTAAAACAAACTCGATTCTTCGATGGCACTATTACTAAACCACCGTATACCTGATCGCTTTTATCCATCGTCAGTTCGAAAGCACGCGCTTCTTCGATCATGGCTGCTCTTTTCCATTGTTCCTACTATTCGCAATATTCTGCTCTACTTCAAAACAGCTAAAGAACTTTGGGATGACATCTCACTACAATATGTCAAGAGTGATGGACCACGAATTTTTCAGCTAGAAAAGAGTTTGAGTTCTATGGCTCAACAACACCAATCCGTTACTGATTACTACAACAATTTCAAAAGCTTATGGGATGAATATGGCACTTATCGTGCACCTCCTACGTGCTATTGTGGTAAATGCGAATGCATGATTAAAACGACATCTGATTCCATACAGAAAGGTTTTGCTCTCAAGTTTTTGGTTGGTCTCAATGATACGTATGCACCTCTACGCAACCAGATTCTCATGATGCATCCTATCCCGAGTCTATCCAAGATATATTCCATTCTGCTCCAAGAAGAAAGCCAGCGAGGATTGTATTATGGTGCTCATGATGTCAATGATGCTATGGTCATGGTCACTAATTCCTACAACTCTGCATCAAGATCATCATACGGCCCAACTCAAGACAAGAAGAGGAATACTGCTAAATGCAAATACTGTGGTTTTCCCGGACACACAATAGAACGCTGCTTCCAACTCATCAACATCCACCTAACTGGAAAGGTCCTAAGGGTCCGTGTAAATCGACACCATATGCTTCCACCTCTACAAATAACTATCGTGCTACTGCCAATTCCACTGTTACTCAAACAGATCCCAACACCAATGATCCCTCAGCCTCCAACTATACGCATACTACTCCTGATGAACATGTCTTGGATTACTTCAATCCTGAGATGTACCAAAAATATCTCCACTTTGTTCAATCTCAAACTCATGGATCTTCTACTCAACACCATGCTGCTGCTGCTTTATCTATACCCTCAATTGTTACTATTCATGTTACTGCTACTACCTCTTCTACCGGTACTTCTGTCTATGCCTCATCATCTCAAAATTCTACCCTTCGTGATGACATTTGGGTTATAGATACCAGTGCTTCAGATCATATGATCTGTAATATCAACCTCTTTCTCACTACTACTACTCCTGTCGACCTTACTATTCACCTACCTACTGGTGACACTACCAAAGCTACTCACATAGGAACTGCATAGAGTCATTGATATTGTTTCTTTCATGCGACTCACTTGTCAGTTGGAAGAGCAAGAAACAACAAGTTGTTTCTTGATCTTTCCACAGAAGCTGAATATAGAGCTGCTGCTAATGCCGCCTGCGAAGGTCAATGGTTGCTATACATTCTTCATGATTTGCGCATACCTCATCCTCAGCCTATTCTCCTATATACCGACAACATGTCTACATTTCACTTGGCTCATAATCCTGTTCAACACCATGACTAAGCACATCGAGCTCGATTGTCATCTTATCGGGAAAAAGATTACTCGAGGCTGCTCAAGTTTATTCATATAAGTAATATCCATCACCGATATCTACACCAAATTTCTTCCTTCTTCTTCTTTTCACAACATGATTTAAGATGAACATGTGGAACATCCATGTTCCTCTTGGGGTTCAAGATACTTCACAAGGTTCTCCTAATGCTTGAAGAATTCTACTTATAGTTCCTTCTCCTAGTCTTATACGATCTCTGTTACTAATAGTTCTCTAGTATATTTTACTCTTCTTAGATGTCTTGTATATTAGTTATCTTTTCCTAGTTGGTTAGTTAGCTTAGTTTCTGTCTATTTAAACACATCCTAGCTTTGTATCTACTTCATGCTTGCTTATTCAATCAATATATTTTTCCCCAAATTTGATACTTTTACAATATATATACTCTAATACTGCCAATGAGGCTCGAATTTTGGTTAGGCTGGTATTATAACCCAAAAGCGCTGATTCACGATCGAATGATGAATAATGACCGCAGAATGATTGATATGCGAGATATTTCACGTAATATAATCAGAATATCGATATTCTTAAAAAAATTATGGAGATTAGTAATGAGACATGAGTATTATTTTTCAATCTTCTAAGCTACTTGAGATTCGGGGCTAAGGTTTTAGAGTTTAGACCTTTTTTTCATTTCATTATTCAACTTATCAAAGCAAGTCTCGATAAAAGGGTAAAGCATTTCTACTTTACTCAGAAAATTGCTATTCTCATAGGGAGGGAAATTTAGAATCCCTGAGTAATTTATCTTCGACCATCGTGTAGATTACTAATTAGTCCATTTTTAAAATTTGGCATGGGTATGGAGTATAGACGTTTAGTAGTTCATAGATAGATCACCTGTGTTAGCCGCCCTAACTTTATACGTCACATGTCATGTTTAATTATAACTAGACCATACGTTTATTTATTTTATTTTATTTTTTGAAAAGGGACCATTCGTTTAGTTCATAGTTCAGACCATAGGGCACGGCTTTAGGCCTATTCGTTCCTCGACTTTTCTTTTATTAAACCTTACGTAATCTTTTAACCAATAATTGCTCCAAATATATGATTTTCATTTAAAAATATCAGTATATTTACTATAACAATAGTTTTTGCAGGTCTCTTTTAGATCTTCTGGTTCCTCACGATACTTCTGCAAAGTCCAATGTAACTTTACTTTTATGTTGATGTAGTGAATATTGTCATTGAAAGATGTATTATGTCAGAATATATAACGTATACAGACAACATTTAAAGATCAAAAGATTACGAAAAGACTACAACACGCGATAGTAGACAAAACCTCCTGAGTGGGTGTTGTTCTTTTGTACACAATACAGAGCACAAAGCACAAAGTATCTCGAAAGACAGTTCTAAATAAGTTCGATCTATATTATTAAGAAATTCATCCATATTATAGATCAAAATGTCAATATTTTTAACAGATGATTTTTTTTGTAATATGAAAAAATACCAATACTGAGAACATAAACGTTTTGATTAATAATATCACGATTTTTTAACAATATACGACGTGTAGATAGGCTCGTTTTTTAAACGCAATTTTCCGAATCGAATCGAATCAGTAGATAAAATATAACTAAGCAGAATCGAATCGAATCGAATGAAGCTTTAAGTCAAGAATATAGACTAAATTATTTATAAACTTTTTTTGGAAAACCTACTCAATCAGCTGAAAAATCATGAATGCACAATTTTATTTATGATGCACTTAATTTGAAAGACACTTTGACAAAAATGGTCGGAATGTTTCGTGCCACTTTTCCTTTTCTACAAAATAAAGATAAAAAATGAGAGTATATTAGTAATCTTGGAAAAGGAATCTGGTATCAAAACTGGATCATTGACAAAATTTTCCAGAAGACCACCATAATAATCCATGCCTATGCTAAACTGCTAACCTCAACAAGTCAACGATTCATAGAGCTTATTCAACTTTTCCTCGCTATAAAAGCAGCACAAAGTTGTACCATATGATTAGAAACTTGTACACTTACACTCGGAACAAAAAGTTGGGCTTTCCTTTCTCCTTCGTTCATTGCCTACCAATCCAATTTTCCACTGTCCATTCATTCAACTGCCTATGATCCTCCTTATTCCCGTGTTCTCTACCTGAATTATCTTCTGCTACCTGTTTTCTTATCCTCCTTCTTTGTATAAATAAGTAAACGCAATTCTTGCAACCCAATCAAGAAAACACAGTAGAATATTCATATTCAAACCTCTTCTAGAAAGAAAAGAGAAAACTTGGGCTAGGCTCTAAGCTTTTATTAACATCTCTTATTACCTTATTCAGCTCATCATAATACCCACTAAAGGAAGTTTCAATAGAAAGTAATAAAGCTCAGCTACGTGTGGAGCAAGTGAGTAAACTGATCATCTCAGAATCAGTTCAAGAAACGATTTTTATTCAGTGAAATTGGCTTCTATGGGTCTGGAGATAAGGTCATCACCAGAGCTCAAAATTGCGACTGGAGAATTTGGTTATATTCTCCAGGACGTGCCTCACTTGTCCGATTACATTCCCAATCTGCCTGTAAGTTGTCTTTTTCTGTACAAGTGTGTTTAGAAATGCTAAATTTGAGTGCTTGTGTAAATGTTTTTGTTGTTATATGACAGACTTTTCCCAACTTTGCAAGACAATCCTGCTTACTCAACTGTTAGGTAACTTTATGTCTGCTGATTGGCCTTATCTTTGTAGATTCTGATGCAGAGTTACCCTTTTGCTGATGAGTGTTTTATGCCTTCGCAGACAGTTTTTTGTCGATTTTGATGACACAGTTGCAGAAAAGGTCAGACCTTTTTAAAGATTATGGATGATCATGATTGACTTCTTAAACTTGAATATTGTCTTGAATTGATATTTGATAGTGAGGGTTGCATCCTGATTGTAAATTTGTAATGTCAAAGATTTTAGTTACTTTATCCGGTATTGTATTAAATGGATGTGATGTTCCAAGGGGGAATCATTTTATATCCTGTCTTGTCCTGTGTTACAGATTGTAGTTCACAAGGATACCCCACGAGGGATTCATTTCCGTCGAGCTGGTCCACGCCAAAGAGTGAGTTGATGCTTCTCTTTAAAATAGCAAGGGGTGGATATATCAATTTGTACTGAAATTTGACTGCCTATATTTTCAAAATGTTAAAGAATGTGTACTTTGTCAGATTTATTTCAAGTCCGATGATGTGCGGGCTTGTATTGTCACATGTGGAGGCTTGTGTCCTGGTATCAACACGGTTATAAGGGAAATCGTTTGTGGTTTACATCATATGTATGGTGCAAACTGTCTTGGGGATAAATGTAAGTAAAATGGAAGAGAACATGTATGCATTCTTTATGTTCTGTGCTTGAACTGAAGCTAATTAAGGAAGTATATATGCAGGGAGGATACAAGGGGTTTTACTCTAGAAACACTATTCCTCTTACTCCCCAAAGTGTAAACGACATTCATAAACGAGGGGGGACCATATTAGGGACATCCAGAGGTGGCCATGACAATAAAAAGATTGTCGATAGCATTCAGGATCGTGGAATCAATCAGGTAACCTTGCCCTTTTCTGTATGTTTGATCGAATATGTGTAGTTGATTTCTGACATTGGTTAAGCTGTTCGTGTTAAGGTATACATTATTGGAGGAGATGGAACTCAGAAAGGAGCAGCCGTAATTTTTGAGGTATTGCTTGGTTCAAATAGAAACCGTAATTTCTAGCCACAGATAAAACATCTGGTGTCACTTCAATGTATTTGCCATACTGAAGTATTTAAATCAAAACTATTAAATATATCTGAGTCATATTGTTATCATGCTCTAGGAAATAAAACGACGCGGTCTCAAGGTTGCAGTTGTGGGAATCCCCAAAACCATTGATAACGACATTCCGGTACATAAGCAATTGGTTTATCCACATAGAAATTGAAGGGGAAAAAAGTGTTTAGATGCAAGCTAACTGTTGTAAGCCACATTTATGCTGAATAGGTAATCGACAGATCATTTGGTTTTGATTCTGCGGTTGAGGAAGCTGAACGTGCTATAAATGCAGCACATGTAGAAGCTATGAGTGCTGATAATGGAATTGGCCTTGTGAAGTTAATGGGAAGATATAGTGGTATGCATTTCACTTTTTTCATGTTTTATTTGTTCTGCCACAACTTAGTAAACATATTAGTAAAGGAGTTTATCAAAACTGACCATTTTGTTTTGATCCCATCTGATGTGCAGGATTTATCGCTATGTATGCAACACTTGCCAGCCGTGATGTTGATTGCTGTCTTATTCCGGAATCCCCTTTTTATCTTGAAGGTCCTGGTGGACTTTTTGAATATATAAGAAAGCGACTCAGAGAACAAGGACATATGGTGATCGTAATAGCCGAAGGTGCAGGACAGGAGTTACTCTCAAAGAGTTTGGAGTCTGAAGATCAACAGGATGCTTCAGGAAACAAGCTTCTACAAGATGTTGGGCTCTGGATATCACAGAAGATTAAGGTTCAATTCTATTTCATCTTTTATTTTCTTCTGGTATTTTTTAAATTCATGCAGCTACTTTGTTAACCAGGTTTCATTCATTTAAGCTTTTAAGCACATACTATAAGATTGCACTTGTCAGTATAAAAGGAGGGAAAGTATATCTGTTTTGCCGAAGCAATCGTTGTAATTGAAGAACAGTGATTTGCCGACTATCCTCAATCTTCATGCGTGTACCACTTGGAATTACTCTATTCTTCAGAAATGTGGCTCAATAAGAACCTTTACATTCGTTTTGCAGCATCATTTCTCCAAGGAACTTAAGATGGAAATCAATCTCAAATATATAGGTTAGTACTAGCAAGTATAGCAGCAATACTTTTTAGAGGAGTATACAGCCTATTCTAATTGTGGTTTTGGTACTCGTTCATGTACAGACCCGACATACATGATCAGGGCCATTCCTAGCAATGCTGCAGACAATGTGTACTGCACGCTTCTTGCTCAAAGTGCAGTTCATGGAGCAATGGCTGGATATACAGGTTACACATCCGGCCTAGTAAACACAAGACAGACTTATATACCTTTCCATGTGAGTTATTCCTTTAGAAACTTCAACTCTTAACAAATCACAAACATCCATCATCAATCAAGTTTGCAATGAACTATTGGGAACATATTATTCATTTGAAATTATGCTGGTGCATGCAGAGGATAAACGAGAGACGAAATGAAGTTGTGATCACCGACAGAATGTGGGCGAGGCTCCTTTCCTCTACCAACCAACCCAGCTTCATCAGTACACAAGATGCGACTACAGCCACCACAGAGGAGGAACCGCATAGCCTTCCAAATGGTGTTGTGAAACATAACTAAGTCCAATACTAAACGAGATGCAAGATAATATCAGTTTGGGGATCTTAATCTCATCCAATATGTATTAGGCTTCTTCAATGTTGTGTGAAGAAATTAGTCCTGTTGCGGTCAACTTGTGTGTGTCAAGTTGCTTAATAAGCGCAATATATTTACTTCCTGCATAGTAACTATTTGTAAAATTCAGTCATGAGATCATTGGAAGGTTAATAATAACCCCTTCAGAAGCATATGAAATCATTAAAATAAATTTCAGGTTAATTCCAAGTTCCTGAGCATTACATGGAACTGTTCATGTTTCCAAGTTTCAGGTGTAATACGCTGATCTTTTCAAAGGAACTGCTAGAATTGGAGGATCACCTTATATGACTTTCTGAATCTGTGAAGCTTATCAATTTATATGTAGATTCCAGGACCTTTACATACACAATTTTGGAGAGTCAACAGGAACGATGCCCTGTATTAACATTTTCCAGAATTAGATCGAAGTACTATTTACAAAGAATGTAGATTCTTTGAACAATAAATGGATTGTAACAATGGGGATTTTTTACATAGCAGCAGGACACCCACCTTTCCTAGGATCACTAATTGCTGTCAGTATTCCGCGGAAAACATTCTCGTTTCTCGCTTTCCTACCTGACGCCTTTATGTTCGTTAGATCTTGAACCACGAGCTGGCAGATTGCTCCCCCTGCTTTAGCCTGCAATTGATGTCCCCTATCTCTCAAGAACTGCTTCCTCTCTTCTGAAAGCTCAATGTGTTCGCCATGAACAACTGTCCAGTTCTCATACTGGACAACGTTCGGGATCAGCTGCATATTTTTTCAAGAAAATGTCATTTCTGAATTGTGTTGATAATGTCAGAAGTCAGAACAGAACAGTGTACTTATTACTCATCGTACCTTGTGGTATATTCTTGCGCTCTGGACCGCTGTTAGAGGCTCCATCCCAAGTATGAAATGGTTGACGAACACTTGTACCACGGCTGGAATGATGCTTAGCCCGCCACTACCGCCAATCACCCCGGCTAACTGATCATCCTGGGATTGGTAAGATAGAAAAAAGAATGTTAGAGCATTATTTCCGCTTCAATGCAATCATTTTAACTGAATTACCAACCTTGAGGATGACGAGTGGTGTCATAGAAGACAAGGGACGTTTGTGTGGTCTGATAAAATTGCTCGGAGCTGGAGGGAGCTTATCAGGGGTTATATCTGTTGGTATTGAGAAATCATCCATTTCGTTGTTGAGAATGATCCCGGTAGATGGAGATAACACTCCACCTCCAAAAGGATAGTTAACCGTGGAGGTCATGGATACAGCATTCCGATCAGAATCCACCACGCAGAAATGACTCGTTCCATGATCTCTAAGCTGGCTCCACCTGAAATTACACTAAGGTTCAGAATCCTTTTTGAATAATTGACTAAAATCTGAAGATTTCACCAAAGTAAACCTTGGCAGATAGTATTCAGGTGGGAATGTGGTGTTATCGAATATCCTTTCTTGTATTTCCTTCGCGAAAGAAGGAGAAAGCATGTCGGAAACAGTTCTACTGATGTTGACAAAATCAGGATCTCCTAGGTCCATTCGAATGGCAAACATGTGCTTCAGTGCTTCAATCAGACGATGCAAGCCTAAAGTGCCTCCAGCAGCATCTACACTTCCATAACTATCAAGGATGTTCAGAACCTGTCAATAAAGTTTCACCAGATTGAAACATTGTTTGTGCCAGAAATGCTAAAACCAGTCAATTCAATTTTTCGCAACATACGCACCAGAGAAAGGCCTACTGTTCCACTAGAAGGCGGAGGCATCCCCAGTATTTTGTATCCCATAACATCAACAGAAACCGCATCAGTCACCTTCACTATGTAGTTTCTCAGATCATTCATAGACAATATTCCACCAGCTTTCTTCACATCTTCCACAAGTTTTTCACCTACCGGTCCATTATAGAAGGCTTTTGGCCCTTGTTCTGCGACTGCTTGTAAGCTGTTACCAAGTTCCACATTGTAGCACGTGTCGCCAGCTTTTAACAGCTTCCCATTTGGTGCGTACACTTGTTGTAGACCAGGATCAGCAGTTATCGTATCAGCGTGACCAGCAATGCTCCTTCCAAAATAAGGGCTGATAATGAACCCTTCCTTGGCTAGTTTAATGGCTGGTTCAAGCAAAGAACTCCAAGGCAACCGCCCGAATTTCAACCAAGCAACGTGCAGGCCAGCTATCTCACCAGGAACACCCATCGATAAAGCTCCCAAGTATTTGGCTCCTGCATTGTCCTCATACATGTTCTGTGAAGCGGCTGAAGGAGCAGTTTCGCGCATATCGATTGCAAGTGCATCCGACATTGATGAAGATCGAACAACCATAAATCCACCACCTCCAATCCCACTAGCCACTGGAATAACTACACCAAGGCATATAGCAGTCGCAACTGCCGCATCAACAGCATGCCCACCTCTCTCCAGCATCAACACACCAATATCCGAGCATCGACCATCGTCAGAAGCCACAACCGCTTTTTGCGACTCAACGACATCGCTCTTATCAATCCGCAATCCACTGCCAAACTTCTGTTCATATCTCCCATGCCAAAAGTTCAAGGCCCCTCCAAGAGCAAGGCCTTGAATCAGAAATCAAGCATTTATCATTCAACTGGTAATAATTAGGCTAGCCCATTATCTTAAACCAAACTAAATACTATAGAAGTCAATGAAGTGTCATTAAATGGCAAAAACTTGATAACTCTTCCTAGAGTTACATCTAGCTATTCAATTTTCTATGGAAAATTGAATTAAGAGGCAAACATGCTAGTGATATCAGATATGATATCCATATAGTAAGGCTTTAAAGATGTCAATTTGACTTTATTGAAGTTCACACGCAAGCAAACACACAATGAAACTCATCAAAAGTCAACACAAAATTGTCATTTGATCATTTATCACAGAAGTGAGGATAAAAAAGTCTAGGAGAAAAGAAAAACAAGAAGGGAAGAGGAGTTTAAAGCAGAAACAACTACTAACATGCTAGTATTGTTGCTGTAAAAAGAGCAAGAATCAGCAGCAAAATCCTCCCTTTTCTTGAATTTGTATTGGCAGATTCCAGGAACGAATCATGTAAACGCAGTTGCCCCATGAATATCCCGACTTGCTCAGTCTCTGTGTTATCTGCCTCTGTTTGTAATATTTGGTGGTGCTGCTTGTTTATAAGTTTGTTAGGTACTTAACTTTGTGGCTATTTAAGTTTAGTACTGCAAAAGTAACAGGTTATGGGAATCTTGATTGGTGAATCAGTCTTGTCGTGATTCCAAGAATTGGTTTTATTGGTCCCTAGCTAATGCCTGAAATATCAACATGGACTGTATTAATTAATATTCCACCTGGTGCCGTGCGGTAACAGATCTCACTCTTCTCACATGACAAGTAATTACCTGCAATTATTTTCTTACCTTCTGAAAGCTCAGTTGATTACATTTAACTTGGGATTAATTTGTAATCGAACATGCATTAAAAACGAATTCTGACTAAACTAAGTTGAAAGTTTAACATGAGAAGGAAATAAGCCTTTAAGGCTAATGGTAGTGTAAGTTTACACTATTACTATTGGTGAATTTTCCTTTACACGTCAGAAGGCTAATGACATTTTGTAGTTTAACATGAGTAATTTAGTATATTACGGATTGATGTGTAGTTTTAGATTAAAATTTAAAACAATAAAATATGAAATGTGATGGTTTGAAATATGTAATTTTAGTGTAAAAATGACATTTTTAATTATTTGATGTGTGTGGTAATTTTGGGTCTATGTATGAATTTCTACCATAGACTAAAAGTTGAAGAAGATATGAAGTTTGGCGGCGCACGGAATGAGGAGTGATTTTCCTTCATACCATAAACGTTTTGAGTAAACTAGTGGTATCAAGACAACGACAAGAGGAGGAAAACAATGACAGATCAGCTTGCAATAATAGCTTATTCTTCCACTGTTTGTTGCACGTTATTCATGGGTTTGACATTCATTCATGACTCATGAGAAATATAATACTACGTCTTTTAAAATCTTACTAATGAGACTTTTTAAAACTTTTCAGAATTACTCAAGAATTACATATATAAAAGATAAAATAAAGTTTATATTAAGAAATATACTTAATTTATTTTCATAATATAATTTTATTATTATATATTTTTATCGTATAGTTTGAGCATAATTTATAGTTAAAGTTCGAAAAAATTTTTTCATTAAAAAGCTTTTAAAGACCGCTGGGAGTAATATATGCTCCAGTTAATTATATTTATAATTTTGGTTGGTTCCCAGTTCCCACGCATTTTAATTGCCACTTGAAAAGAATCACTAAAGTCCCACTACTCTGTAGTGTCCGGTTTGGGTTTCATTTCATCCTTCCGTATGGGGGGATTTGGTCGACACTAAGGGCTTGATCAGTGGTCTTACCACTCCAAATGATGACACTTGTCCAGCCTTAACAAGGGCACTACTGCTTCTAATACTTCAACCATGTGGATTGGTAATTTATTGCTCGTGAAATTAGCTAATACTTCAACCAAAACGTATATTTTGTGGGGATTATATAGGTTTTATGTCTTTACCATTTGAAAAAGCCTTGTAAGTTGTAAGAGCTATTTCATCTGTTCCAGTTTCATCTTTTCATTTAACTTTTTCTTGTTAACGCTTATAAACTTCGCCTGCGAATTACTCATAAATAATATTGATAAAAAATTTAAAAATTCATATTATTAATATTACATTGTAAATTTTCATTATATATTTTTAAAAAATTCATAATGATGTATTATATGGAATTAAATCAAACTTAAAGTTGAATGGTGTTGACCAAAAAAATGGGAAGATGAAATTGGGACAGAGGGAGTATCTATTTTTTCGAATATAACTACAATATATTATATACCATCTCTTCCAGTCCATCTATAGATATTTCCACATTAAACTTACTCATCAATTTCAAATTAAATAAAGATTTTATACAAGTTTCTAAAGAGACGATTTATTATAGATAATTAACTTATTTAGACGGACATGGAAGCTCTGACGGAGCAATACCTACCTCTAAAAAAAATAATCTCCTATATATAATTTCGTCTCATTCCATTCCTATACGTGCATTTAACCTATGCGCTAAGAAAATCATTAATGATATTAATCAAAACGTGTATATTATCAACATTTGTGTTATATTATATACTAAGAATGTATTTTGTTAATAAAATAGACGCTTGATTCATAATATTGATGATTTTATTTACAATATAGTTGTTACTCAAAATTTTAATATCTTAAGAAATTAAAATTCCAAAATCAACAACCCACATGAAATCCCAAAACCATTGCTCATATTATTTTTTATGCAAATAACCTTTTAACAAGTAAACATGGTTAAACAATAAGATAAATTTTGTAGATAAATTACAATAAGAAGCAAGAAAAAGGATAGTTACACGTGTCATCATTTTGGTAGGTGAGACTATTCATCAAGTATATAGGTGTTATTCGGGCCGGGCTGCTAAAGCCCGCTCCATTTAAGGGTCGAAATGCCGACCGTTCACCTTTTATCCGGCCGGGCCAAGTTAATTCGCTAAGTAAGGTTCTAAGACGCCCACAACCCACTTTGTTCACGGACTGCCAGTCGTTTCACTATCCGCCGCAAATTTCTTTGTTTTTATTTTTTCAATTAAAAATTAATGACACTTACACTTCAGGCAAACATATGAAGATAGTCCAGTAGTGAAACAACAATAAATTCAAGTTCCAATATAGTATCAACCAACAAATACTTGGCAGTTGAAGCATTTATACATTCTCACATACAACTCCACATTTAATACACACATTCCAATCGACTAAACAATACTACAATAGTGACAAAAATTGAGAAACAGAAGAATCTTTGGCCAAGCTTTAATTAAACTAAAGAGAAACAAATTAAATGTTGTTAAAGAAAAGTGAAGTAATTAAATCATCAATTCATAATGCATAACAGAATGTTCCTTGATGCTTATTATTTCCAACTTTATTTATTCAAGATTTCAAGTTCAAGAGTCAAGACCAACAAAACTCATAAATCATAAATTCATAATGCATAAACTAAAACTTGAAATTTTATTACAAAGAAGAAAATTACAAATCAATAGCAAAATAAGACTAGTACATAATACTCATCCATGAAAGTCGGCCAAGAAATCATGTTTATTTGACGTATCGATTGTGTTAGACGATATCTCCTCCTCGGGTACAAATTCATCTTCAAGATTATCAAAGTGACCCCTCATGAATATGTCATACTCATCGTCACGCCTCCAATTTAAACTTAGCTTCCTTAGTTCGAAGTTTCGCATCAAGCATATCTTTCCACATGACACAAAAGCGATCGATTTTGGAGTTAATCGACCTTTTATCCGATAGTAAAGGCCCCGCCGCACTAAAATAACTTTCCGAAGCTACGGTGGACATTTGTGAAGCCAATAGATCACGGGCTATACGTCTAAATACGGGAAATGATTTTGCATCGTCTCTCCACCAATTAAGAACATTGAAACCGGTTGTGTCGGGATGTTGGCCTGCTCCAAAGAAATAGATTACTTCATTTACACTTGATTTGCTTGATGTTGTTGTTGTCGTTGATTTTTGTCCAAGTAAAGAATCAAAGATCCCACGACCTTGTTGATTGCTTCTTTGTGATTCCAAAGTCTCACCCACCGGTTGTGCATCATCATTGTAAGCATCATATAATGTTCGAAACATTTTTTGAATTGTGTCTTTCTTGGCCAGCTCATCAAATGTTCTTTCGCACCTATGTTGGTATAATACATCTTCAACAATTGAATGCACCCATCGATTTTTGCATCGAGGATCTAAACAAGCGTTAGTATAGCAATCTTTTGCACTAATGAAAAATATTTTAACCATTTTGCCAACATTCCTTCAATAACTTTGCCCAACAATTCATGGTTCTTTAAATTGGAAAATAACTTTGTAATATGGACCATATAGGCCAACATCAAATTTGAGGTAGGATAAAGTTGACCTGACATAACTTTGCTAACTTCTTTGAATTTTTGAAGGAGCGGACCAAGAACATCAACAACATAAAAATCATCCATTTTCAAATAATTGTTTGTCGGGTCGATTTGATCATTTTCAACTACAAATTCCGAACAAGTTTCAATAATTTCATTTGCATAACTTCGGCATTCTTGCAACATTCGAAATGTGGAGTTCCACCTAATTTTGCAATTAAGATAGGGATAGCAATTTTTTTTCCATTGAGCACAACCAAATCCCTATAATTTTGAGTTCTTGTGGAACTAGAGGTAATATGCGACAAACAAGACCTAATCTTTTCAATAGAGCAAAGAATGTGACTTAAACCATCTTTCACACACAAATTAATAATATGACAAATACATCGAATATGAAAAAGATTACCATCAAGAATTGGGTTAAGATATGATTTAAGCATACGTACCGCAGACAAATTGTTACTCGCATTATCAAAGGAAAATGACAAATAATTCTCTTTTAAATTCCAATTTGAAAGAGTTCTAATCATTTGACTATGAATCTCTTGACCCGTGTGTGGATGTGGTAGTTCAACAAAGTCAATAATACGCTTTTGTATAATCCAATCATCATAAACTCAATGAGCAGTGACACACATATAACTTAGGTTACACCTACCAGTCCACAAATCGGAAGTAAACGAAAACTTGCAAGACAAAGAATTAAAAACACCTTTTAAAATTTCACAATCTTCTTTAAATAAACGCATGCCATCAATGTAAAGAGTACTACGTGAAATTCTTTTTAATTGTGGTTGTAAAGTAGTTTGCACATAATTTTCATAAACAGGGTATTCCGCAAAAGAAAAAGGGAGTTCTTTTTGGACCACATACCTTACAGTGCATTCCCTAGCCCGCTTATGAGTGTATCGCCAATTTTCAACTTGACCAGCTGATGACCTTTGCAAATGTTGCTGAGTCAATCCTTCGCCACCATCCTCATCCCATCCTGGATGTTTAGTAAAATGGCGTGATAGAGTACATGTGCCAGTGCCATTTCTGTGAGTTAAAGTATGCCCAAAAATACGGCATTTTGCAATTTTCTTCTCAAAATCTTTGTCAAACAATAACCAAACTTTACTAGTGAATTTTCGTTTTCTGCCCGATTCTAAAGGCGCATCACTAGGTTCAGTTCAAGAAGGTCATCATCATCGTAAACACCTGGGTTCTTCGATGCACTAGTACTACGCATACGACATGAAGTTTTCATACTCTCTACTTGTAAAATTCATTAGTTGCCCATCGATAGTAGCCTTACAAACATTTTTTTGAAGAAATCGATTTTGAAGATGAACTAGATTGAGAAGTTTTTGGTTTTTCATTATTAACCACCAAAATACAAAAACGGATTTATAATAAAACTGGACAAGAAAAAAATTGGAAAAAACTCAAACAAGTTGAATCTTGATTCTTGAAAGGTAAACAAGACAATTGGCTTGTAGAGAAATAGAGATTCAGAAATCAGAAGAGAGTAGGAGATTATGAAGAGAGAGTAGAAGATTAAGAACTAAGAAGAGATAGTGTGATGAATCTAGAAACAAGCTCACCTATTTATAGAGCTGTAGTCTGTAGAAGATACAGAAGAAGCTGAGCAGTCGACCGTTGAGCTTGAGCAGTCGGAAATCACAATTCCCGAAAGCACTAATGTTAAACGCAACACATTTTTGGCTAAACGCAACACCAAATATTTGCGTACTTACCAAAAATGCCCTTAACTCAAAAAAACTTATAAAATTAACGTAAAATCGAAATAACTCGTTTACACAAACACAATAACATTAACATGCACGACTGAATACAAATTACAACAATAAAAACATCAAAAAATTTTCACAAATTTTTTTTTTGTGAAAAGTGGAAAAAGTTGGGAAATATGTAGAGAAATTGAAAAGCAAAAAAAAAAAAATCTGAAGATGAAATGGCTGGTTCTCAAAACTGGCCATTTTTGAAATGGCCGGTTTTGAGAACCGGCCATTTCATGTTTTTAATTTTTTCTTTTTGTGTTTTTTCAATTTTTCCCAACTTTTTTCACAAAAAGAACCGGCCATTTTAAAATGGCCCGTTTGACCGGCATTTTTTTTTTAAATTTTAAATTTATTTATTTTGAATTCGCAACTTTAACTATAATTCGAACTTGAATCGAAATGCTTCCGAATAAAAGGTTACAACTTGAACACGGACGAACTTGAATAGAGAACTATTCTTTTAACATTTATTTATTTATTTATTTTAAATAAAGAACTATTTTAGTAAAAGTGAAATCATATTTATTTTAATTACGGCAACATGAATTTTTACTCATTTCACTATAAATACGGAACACAACATAAAATTGAAAGCATAAACTAGAACAAAAACCATTGACGTAGCTGAACGGAATAATGTTGCATCCAATGGCTTATTCTTTCCTCTTTAGCAGATTCCCATGACATCCATAATGGTGGAAGTGGACATTCATCTATCACGTGCAACCTAATATAGTGATTGTTATCAACGAATCCCATTGTCCACTCTTCATCTGTCGATGGAGGGTCCGGAGATGGTGAGTCTATTTGTGAACGACACTCCAATGGAAAGTATATAAGACTCCCTACCGCAACATAGAAGCTCAAGACCCGTTGGTACGCTAGTCAGAAGAAACCCCATATCCGGAGTGTATACCACCATGGGTCGTTACATGGGCCGCAAACCGCTTCAAACGATTAGTTATTTCCGTGACCACAGCTCCCCATTTCTCGCGACGAAAGCTCCTCGTGGTTGTTCAACCTCCATAAGTTCTCGCGATGTCCGCCACCGATCTTGTGAATGGTATCGACTTGTGCTATGACCCTAAACCAGCTTTCCATCGGAGACGACATTAGTCCAACCTCTAATGAAGTGTACAATTGTTATGCATTTGACTCGTATCTAAATGATCTACCAAGATTTGCTTAACTCAACTCGCATTGCTTGGGGTGGAATTCACGAGATTGATTCGCTGGTTGCCGCTTCCCAAGCAGATGGGATCCTACTCGCTGTTTCAGGTCGCCACCTCTCATTGGTTTACGATCGCCTCCAAGAACGATTGTGATGCACTCAATCGTCAAATACGATCTCATTTCTCCTCCGTGGCGCTCTGCGGTCCTCGCCTACCAATAAACCGTCCCGCATACTCTCACGCTTAGTCTCGTGGTTCCCCATGTGAAGAGTTCTCGTAACACGCTTAGATCGTGAACCGTGGACGGTCCTCGTTTGTCAACTTGACGGTTAATTGACATGCATATTAGTCCAAAACTTGCGCAATGTGTGATCGCAATCACCGATTAACATCGCCCATTTGTTTCACCATTTTGTCAATGGCAAGATGTGAAACCACACCTCCCAAATTTACTAAGATGTGATTTGTTGTGGAATGAGGCTTAATCGTAAGAGATCTCTCAAACTCTGTGCGGATCGCTTCAAAATGCATTTCAAGTAGGCCATGCAGCTTCGGGAATGCCCGGTGAAACTTCTGATTTGAAGGACCCAACCATAACTTGTACCTGGCGTGAGCAGATTCGACTCTGCAACCAAGTTACACTGTTGAATGTCAGTTTCGGCATAACTGCAATTATAGGCTAGTAGTGCATTACGAAATAAACTAAGGTACGAGTGGTTTTATGGCGATAAATAGAATTACCTGTTGGTCGTGTTTATCCCGTAGTGTAGGATGTTCTTGGTCCAAGCGTGAACAAATCGCTCACGGTATGGGTCGAACCATGTCCTCCAGACGCATCTATGATAGCCGTAGTCTTCGCCAGCCTCGCCATTTCTCGCAATACCGCCATGGAGTTCCGCAGTCTTTGTATGCACGATGCGATCCCATCTAGATTTTACCGCCCCTTGATACTATGTGGAACCACACAGCTTGTTTACTTTAGCCTGCACATCCTTTGATATGTGCCTCCCATACAAGAGGTGTCGCTCGAAATACGATATTAACCGCATTCATTGCCGCTTAACTCTCGCTTGTAATAAAACCCTGTGAGACACCACACTCAAAGAAACAACTCCCGCAATTGTGTAAGGTCCCACACATAACTTGATGTCCTTTTGTTGGAGAGGAAAATGAAAGCTATGTGATAGTTTTGCCCAGTGGGTAAGACGCCAATCAGTTCCACCAAATTCATGTCATACAAATTTGTCTTGTAGGTCAGATCCATGAGGACAACTTCAGAACAAACGGAGCATCTCCCTTGTATTAGGATGAGCTAAAAAAAATTCACTCCAATATGTGAGTACCCTACACATTCGATTGGGTAAATATAAAATGATGGTTTTACAACATATGCAATAAATAATCCATCAGCATCGATCCCATCTCCATACGCTGATATTTTTGTCAAGATCAGATATGTGCCGAGGACACTACAGCTTGTTTGTAAACTCCTTTTCGCTTCCGAGAATTTCTCTATGTGTCATTCCACACTTCAAAGATTTCAATCACTCGCATTTAACTCTTCGCTATTCAAATTAATCGACGTGCCCATGGGGTAATTCGAGTGCATGATTGTGTTTCTCGTGGCCCTCTCTGATAGCAACTCTCCACTCCCCCGGATACCTCTCATGCAGCTTAACCTGAAATTGACAATTGTGCTTCTTAGTCCCAACTACATTTCTGGATTTCACTTCGGGGTCACTTGAAGCCGTATTTCTATATAGCCCCACCGCCACAACTCATGTATACGGTCTTTGGTTTCAATGAGATCGCTAAAAGATATTGTTTTTTTCCAATAAAGTAACCCAAGTTTCGCAAGTTTCACGAGTATCAAAACTCGATTGTTTTGGAAAAATTGATCGTACTGAAAATCAGCCGCATCATCGGATGAAATATATGAAATAGGTGAGTCACTCATAGTATACGTGTTTGGGATTTGAAGTGTTTCGGGTTTCAAGTGTTTAGAATAGAATATTTGTTTCAATCAAGTGTGAGTATTTTAAAATGATGGTGGGGATTTTAGAAGTGTAGACACAACGTAAATCGAGGGATTGTGTAAATCGAAACATCCCGTAAATTGAAACATCACGTGAATCGAAACATCCCGTAAATTGAAACATCACGTGAATCGAAACATCCCGTGAATCGAAACGTCCCGTAAATCGAAACATCCCGTGAATCGAAACGTCCCGTAAATCGAAACATCCCGTGAATCAAACATCCAGAATCGACACGCCCCAGAATTCAAATGTCCCGCCAGAATCAAACATCCGTGAATCAAACATCCGTAAATCGATACCTCCGTAAATCAAACATCCGTAAATCAATACATCCCGTGAATCAAACATCCCATAAATCAAACGTCACGTAAATCGAAACGCCCGAAATCAAAATGTCCCATGAATCGATACATCCGTGAATCGAAATATCTCAGAGATCGACACGCCCGTAAATTGAAACATCCCGTAAATCGAAACATCCCGTAAATCGATACGTCCCGTAAATCGATACGTCACGTAAATCGATACGTCACGTGAATCGAAACATCACGTGAATCGAAACATCACGTGAATCAAAACGTCCCGTAAATCGAAACATCCCGTAAATCGAAAAATCACGTGTATCGAAACATCCCGTAAATCGAAACATCCTGTGAATCAAAACATCCCGTGAATTGATACGTCCCGTAAATTATACGTCACGTAAATTGATACGTCCCGTAAATCGAAACATCCCGTGAATCGAAACGTCCCGTAAATCGAAACATCCCGTAAATTGAAACATCACGAGTATCGAAATATCTCGTGAATCGAAACGTCTATTTGTTTGCAGTTAATACGTGATGCAATTCCCAACTGTCTATACTGATTGGCAAGTGCAACAGCTCCCTATGCGTACATATGAACCTCATCCAGCTGATGTAGGAACGGTAGAACCGATCGTACTGGCGACCACTCTTGTCGACAAATAGCGATGTGCCTAACAACCACAACAAGTACATGATAGCATGTGAAGGAGGTGGAAGAGTCTGCTTTTAAAGTGGCCTCAATTGTGCTACGCTGAACCCAAAGACTTTTAAAGTCGGCCTTCAACGATGCATCATTCCGCTGTATATGAGTTGATAATGAGAGCTTGAACGCCTCGGTGGTTCGTTTCACCTTAACCGCATCGCACCATGAACATGAATTCCTAACAGATAGTGGACATCATGCAGGGTAATAGTCATCTCACCGAATGGCAAGTGAAAGCTATTAGTTTCAGGATGCCACCGTTCAACAAATGCACTAATCAAAGGCATGTTGATCTTCGGGTGCATACAGATGGGCAAGTGTGAGAGATGGCTGTTGTCGACAACATTCAAGACATCGTCGTTTAAATAGTCTTTGAACTTGCTTAATTTACGGTATTGGTGAAACCCCTCTAGAATATTGCGGTCCTGCGACATTTTAAAGTAAATAGTAAATAAGAATGAGTTAACAATTATAAATATGAATACTCGGATTTTAAAGATATGGAATTAAATGACTTACATTTCCCATCCATATGGAGTGAGCGATGTGGCCTAGATATCCTGTGAGTAACTCCGCATTTGCCGGGCCTCCATGAATACCTTGTGTTAGCTCTCTCTAGGGTTGATTAGTGGCATTATTAGGAGCTTCCTCTCCACGCTGGCCGCTTCCACCCTCTCCTTCAGTGTGGTGACTCATTTGAGAATAACCAGAAACGTTGAATGGAGGGACATCATCATTTAAATGTGGAGATGCCCGGTACGAATGGGTGTCGTTGAAATGTGTAGATGGCCGGTACGAATTGGTGTTGAAATTGTTATCCGCTTCAGGCGATGTGTCATCTCGAAAGTTATCAGCCCCCTGCTGCAGAGGGATTTCACTTTCAAGTCTGTTCCTTGTTTGTGTGTCGATAGTTTCGGGTGACTCGTAGGAGTCCTCTATTAAGTTCTCCGTATCATTAGAACTTAACTCTTCATTGGCCATCAATTTGGACCTTCTAGCTCGGGTCAAGGTGTATGGGGCCCTCTTTCCTTCCAATCTTTCTCAATCGCCCGTACATCGTCGACTGGTACCGACGGGATATCCTTTGCGTTCTTCTTGCCCCATTTTTTATCTTCAGCACCGCCATCTTTGGATGAACCGCCCTTACTGAGTTTCTGTAGGAAAATGAGAATAGTCGGAGTGTTAGAATTCATAGAGAAAGATGAGCAATCAAATATACCACGATTTATTAATGTATTATCGTAACTTTACCTTCCAGATTCCTGACATTTAACACTGACCAGATTGCTAAGTATTTGATAGTATGTTGTAAGGAAGAAGAACGGAGAGTTGTGGTGTAAAAATGTGATGGATGAGGAGATTATTTATAGAACCAAAATCCCTCGCTTTACTAACGATCAATTTACGGGATGTTTCAATTTACGGGACGTTTCGATTCACGGGATATTTCGATACACGTGATGTTTCGATTTACGGAATGTTTTGATTCACGGGACGATTCGATTCACGGGATGTTTCGATTCACGTGATGTTTCGATTTACGAGACGTATCAATTTACGTGACGTATCGATTTACGGGACGTATCGATTTACGGGATGTTTCAATTCACGGGAGGTTTCGATTTACGGGAGGTTTCGATTCACGGGATGTTTCGATTCACGGGACGTTTCGATTTACGTGACGTTTCAATTTACGGACGACGATTCACGTGATGTTTCAATTTACGTGACGTTTCGATTTACGGGACATATCGATTTAGGGGATGTATCAATTTACGGGACGGAGCAAGCACCTATAGCAAAGGTTGTTGGTGCCAACACACCATCAGGGAAAGTCACGTATAAACAACTTCAAGAAGCCCTGATGAGTGGTGACCTAGTGTTGGTAGACGCTGATGTCAACACCACACTTAAAAATCTGGAAGAGCTCTCAAATGCTCAAACTTCGCCTGCATAACCACAACAACCACAACCACAACAGCCACAAGTGGTTGATGAAATGGTCAATGAACTCCATTTCGACATACCAAAGAATGCAATATGTCAAGAAAATCAGAAATGAGCAGGTCCCCCAACTCCTAGAGAGGGATCAAACTGAGACACCTGCTCAGAATTATCAAACATGGGAGGCAACTGAGTTAGTCACTCAGGAAAGGTCTGAAGTACCTGAAACTTCAAACAAATAAGCTAAAATGGAACAACAAGACCAAGGCATAGAAGGGTCACAAGTTCCAGAGACCAATAAGCCGATAATCGCTGTAGTCGAATGGTTTAACTCTACTTGTGATATTTTGGTTTATTAATCTTGTTATTTAATAAAATTTCTTCGTTACATGCTGAATTAGAAACACAAGAACAAGAGGAAGCTGGAAAGCTTGCCTCAGAATCTGAGAAGGAGGCTTCCATAGCCTCATCACTCAAGGAACAGGAGCCTGTCTCGCAGGTAGAAGAAAGTTCTTTAAGATATAACATCTCAGATATATGCTTTATACATATGAATAATACTAAAGTGTTTATTTCTAATAGGCTCCAACTGAGAAGAAAAATGATGAGGTAGAAGCCTAACTCGTCAGAGAATCAACCAGACTCACAAAGTCTCTCGAGGAACAAGTATCCGAGCCTTCTATCGAGAAGGTATATATCTCGATATCTATATTCTTTATAATAATACTGATAATTTTTCTAAATACTTAACACTTTCTACCATAGCTCAAATGTAGTAGAAGTTGTCAGAATTGCCCACTCAATCCCTCAACCAATGAAAATTGATGAGGCCACCAAACCTTCATCACCAGAGATAAATGTAAACTGTACAAGTTTCTGAGAGACAAGTATCTGAGCCTCCTACTGTGGAGGTAATTGACATCTCAAATATTAAGTTGTCTAAGTGTTTCTCTCCTGACAAATTTCTAAGTGTTATGTTGTTATTTAATCTCAGGTTCAAAAAGAAAGAGAGGATGCTGAGAATCAGACTTCCAAGTCTCCTCCTCACACCAAGATATCTGAGGCACCTGAAACCTCAATAGTCCAACCTTCTGAGCCTGTTGCTGCATTGTAACACGATATTTGACTACTCTAAAACCCAGATATCTACTAAAAGTTTTGAAACTAACTCAAAACTATCTCTTTCAGGCTCCAGCTAGTGCCTTAGTGGTCCCTGAAGATTTGAACAAGGACCTACTTCCATTCTTCAAGGCTCATACTCTGCCAAAACATCTAAAGTGTTTCAAGAAATGGCAGAAACTCAAATGCTCTGATCTGTTTGAAATCACAAGGGTCACAGATCACCCTACCAGAAGAGCAAGAGCATTTGACTTGGAGAATTATGTGCATGCAATGTTTCCAACCGAGCAATATGCATTTGCCACGTTGATGAATAAGAACTTCATAAAGGAAGTAGCACACAAGCTCATTGAAACCTTTGAAAAGGCAGATGGTCAGACCAGAATGCAGATGGCATTCAAGCCTACTTTGCCCCAAACACTACAATTCATACCCTCTGAGCAAGAGGAAGTTAATGGGAAAATGGTCACAACTCCAGAAGTGATCAACTGACTGAAGATGAAGAAGAGAAGGAGACTGATGAGAATAACTATGAAGAACCTCTTTCTGACCATCACAAGGATGAGTATGATAAGAAGGATGATGATGATGCCCCTACACCAGGGACAGGAGGGATTGCACAAGGTAATAATACCTCAGTTGCTGAAAAGCACACCGAGAGGACATCACAAAAATCCCCTCCTCCATCTCCTCAGAAATCCACCCATCCATATCCCCAACAAAAGGACTCTACTGCACAAGTAGTTGAGCACTCTGAGAACAACACTCAGAAAATATTGGATGCACAAGCCAGAGTTGCTCAACTCAAACAACTGTTGGAGGAAGAACAACATCTAAATCTTCAACTGGAAGAAAAGATAGCTGAATCTAAAGCAAAGCTCCAAAAGATTGAAGATCAAACAATCAAGGAAATGGAAGCTTATGCTGAAATGAAAGAACTCCAGCTTGCTGTTCAGGCAATTTCTGAGGAATTAGATACTGAGCAAGTATCGGAGACAAGCATGATGCTAAGGCTGCATTACCAAAAGATGTACCATCCTCCTCACTGAAAGGCAAGAAGCCCATCTCTGACATGGTTTCTGGACTAGAAAACATTGATGAAAATGTCTAAGAGGATGAAGATCACTGGGCTGATGACTCAGATGATGAAGAAGACAATGCATCGCGTAACATCGCAATGAACACTTAGCGGTTTCTCATTTGAAAAGGAAGCTGATTGCTCCTGAAATATTTAGCAAGCTGCCAAATGTCAACTCCAATGAATACTTGAACAGATATCAAGTACTGGCTATATTGAAAAAGGAGTTGTCTTCTCAAGATAAAGCTTCCATTACATCACCCTCGCAAATGAAGACATTCATCGAGCTCACACTCGAGAACAACCAATGGTCGCTGCTCGTAAAGACCTAGGCATGGTTAGGATGATGACCAAACTTCAGGTCAAAAGCCTTTGAAGAGGCTAGCTATGCTGCTGAAAAAGCAGATGCTATTCAAGGCCCACTGGCAGAGCTCACTGATAAGGAAACAAGTCTTATCAAATAGAATCAGGAGCTCAAAGCTAATATGGAACAAATGGTCATAGCCATAACTATTTGCAGGCAACTTTGACTCCTTCGTAATCCTTCAGATTCTTAGTCAGTCAACAATGACTAAGGGGGAAGGATTTCAAGGTACTCAGAGAGGAAGAGGAAGAGGAAACAAAAGAAAATCTGAACAACCACCTCTCAGAACAAATGAGCCCTCCTCCAAATGATCGCTTCTACGCTTAGTGGCCACCACTCAGCAACTTCCTGAAAAAGGAATGACAACAAGGGCCAGGGCACAGAAACCTCCAAGGAGTACCAAGGCTCCAAGGAGAAGACAAGTAAGAGGGATTGATGAGTCTTCTGAAGAAGAAGAAGAAGAAGAAGAAGAAGAAGAAGAAGAAGAAGAAGAAGAAGAAGGCCAAATCAAATCCCAGGGCAATGAAGAAGGCTGCAAAACTTTCACAAGAATTAATCTTGATGATGATGATGAAGAAGACTGATGAAAATGAAGCTCCTCTTCACAGAAAAAGAAAAAAGGTTGATAGCCTATCTGAGCCCAAAGATGCAAAGCCTTTCATGCCTAAAACACCCTCTGGAAATACCAAGTCAATCCAGGGTGGTTCTTCAAGCAATCCCCCAAAGGAAAATTCAAGACAAAGGAGGAACAGGCTGAGAGCTGAACAAAGAAAACTTCAACTACCACTCAGGCCTAAAGAAGCCAAGATTGAGTATGTAAAGACCAACAATGACTCCTCTGTCTACAGATGCATTAATCAGAAGAATGGCTACTGGATTCTGGAACTCAAGCACTTACTGGTAAATGAAAAATTTCGTAACTAATCCATAAACAAATTGGCATGGAGAATGACAAGCCGCCTTGATTAATACCAACCACATCAAAGCCCGTCGATTTTGAAGTAATCAAGAGAATAGAAGCCATGAAAAAGGACCTCTCGATGATTGTCCCTATGGAAGCCGATGATGTGCATGTAATTCTAACACCAACACCATCAAACAGCACAAGAGCAAGACTTGTTCAGGAACCCTATGAGTCCTTCTACATGAGTGAAGATCAATACAAGGTGACGCCGACATCCGAAGATCATATATGAATACTTCAAGCTATCGACATCGTAATCGAGCATGCCCGGAAATGGGGAAAGTATATGGGTCAAATACAAGAAAAATCCCACCAAAACCTACAAGGAAGTTTGTGGATTTGCCGTAAACACCGAGATGATATTCGGACTTTGATCTTTGACTACTCGATGATATCAAAAGGTTTGGGGATAGGAATTTGCAAATTGATCCATAGATCTCCGATTGAAGACTTAAAGTTTTGAAAACTTGAAGACTAGTTTATTAGGATGTCTACTTGGAGTTTGGTTACTCCTGTTGTCCTAGTTAACTATGTATTTTGTATCTTGCTTAAGGTACTTTATTGTTCTATCATTGTAAAAGTTATCAGAACTTTCTTTGTAACATATCTGATGAACCTACTCTCAGATATCAATCTATAAAAGGATAACTTGTCAGCAAAGATCACACCTTGTGATTTGGTTGATGTTTACTTTCTGCACTTAATTAAGATTTGAATTGAAAAGATCATAAGAATCGATTAAGTGTTAGATTGTTCCCTCTTCCAAGTTGTAATAGGTTTTAAAGATAGTCATCATTGACTGATCAAAAAGGAGAAAATTTATTAGGAATATCTGTTTATATTTTGATCAGCAATCTAATGACTTATCTTAGCTAAAAAAGGTGGTTAGTACTCTTGGTTCACTTGAACACTGTAAAAGAGGAAAATCACTAAGTATGATAGTCTAGCAAATCTTGTATAGGATTTTAGGTCTCTGAATGTAATTTTTTTTATTTCCTTAAAGAAGATCAAGAAGAATGCATCCAGCATGAGAAGTTCAATTTTAAAATGAAGTTTTGAAGACTGCAAGAGATTGCTGAAGACAAAGGTTATCAGATACCTATGTCCAGATATCTTTGACAAACAAGTGTTTCTCAATGAACTAGCTTTGCAAAAGATATCTGAGAATGCAAGGTTTCTGAACGAGGAAAAGTGCCCACAAACATCTATACTCAGATACCTTGGATAAAACTATGTTTCTGGGAAACAATGTTTCAACAGGTATCTGGAGATGAGAAGGTCTCTGGAAAGGGACATGCAATGCTTCAGAAAGCGTGCATAGTTCCGTTGGCACTACAGGACAAAAATAGTACAATGCAATAAATGCGCAGACAGAGACATCTGAACAAAAGAGGAAATCTCTGAAAAGAGACAACGTCTTCTGCAGTACTATTTTCAGATATCAATAATTTGAATTTCATTAAGCCTAACGGATACTATTCAAATGGCATGATTTTCAACTATAAGTATCATCACTTAGAATGCTTGAAACACACACAAAACTTACACACCAAGAACTTACATCTACGAACTTGTTCATTCAAGCATACAAGTCTTCAATCTACTTATTCTTCAGCTTACAGTTGCGACTAAGCTCTTGAATTCTAAGTAGCATGAAAGTTCTAAGTGTCCTGATCCTTAACAAGCATTGCTATCTGTGAAGGAGTTGAATCAAAAGATCAAAAATCTGAGATTCATTCTCTAGAACATTTATCATAGACTTGGGTCAGTAAAGAACATATCACCACACATTGTGAAGTGTGCTAAGTGACTCTTGTTCAAGAAGGTAGTATTACATAATTGTACAAGTTATTAATCTATCAAATCTTGACAAACTACCTTAATCAACACCTTAAATGGCGTGGAGTACAGGAAGTACTTAGTTTGGGAAACTAAGGAATAACTCCAAGGTTACTGAGCATAGGAAGTACTTAGTTCGGGAAACTATGGAATAGCTCAAAGGTTTCTGAGTATAGGAAGTACTTGGCTGAGAAAGCCGGGGAATAACTCAGGGGGAACACTTGGTTGGGAACCTAGTGTATTTAGGAATCGAGAGAAGATATTTGTAAGGTGAACTCATTTATCTGTCTTAGTGGATTCTAGGTCTGATAAAGGCCGAAGTGGATTAGTTGAAGGATTACACCACCTTCAGATACCACTATAAAGATCAGTGTTATTTACTTTCTGCAATTTATTACTTGCTTTATTTACCTTGTTGAGTATTTACACATATCTTGTCGAAGCATCGCACTTATCACGTAAAAGTCTTCGCTCGAATTAAGTATCGATATCTTCACAAATATCTGAGAAATTGTGTTTATCGACAAAGTTGTAAACGTCTATTCACCCCCCGCCTTTTTTCCCTTTGCCGTTATCCGACCAATGTAAACTAGAAAATGTGACGTTAAAATAAGGGCATGTTTGAGAGCAAATTTTGAAAGTGGAAATGGACCAATATGTTATTGTTGAAATCAGAGGATTAATGTGTTACTACCCTATATATTGGGGGACCTGTGGTAATTTTTCCTTTAAAGTTTTTAACCGTATTACATAATTTCATGCATTACTAGAAAGAAAAGCTACCCCACAACTAACAAATAATTATTAAAAAAAAAACTTAATGCATTTATATTTTTGAATTTCTCCCATTAACGTATTTCCTCCATTTTATTTATCATTTTTTAATTCCTTTTACACAAAGTCTCATGAGAGATAGTCTCTATATAACTTATTTAGAGATGGCCTATGCTATCAATAAAAACATTCATGTTATTAATCAAAACGTCTATGTTGTTAACGAAATAATCATTGTTGTAATATGAAATAACACCAATGTTGAAAATATAGATGTTTTGATTAATAACATCGATAATTTTCTTGAAAATATAGGTCCGTCTTTAGATAAATTATATAGAGACCATCTCTCAAGAGACTTTTCTTTTAATTTTTTCAATTGTTTATGTAGTTCTTTTATGGAAAAAAAAAAAAAAAAAAGCTTAATACACACCGATTGGATTGCACACTATAAATTTTCAATCAAAATCTGTAACAATTCTTATTAATTAATTATCTATATTTTGACCAAAATAATATATTCAATAATATCTATGGTTCGACATCCATAATGAATATGTGTCGACTGATGAGTCGGTTTTACATCGTCTCATTTGGTCTTTTTTACCGTCTTATTGTCGTTCTCAAGTATAGTTTTTATTAGTTTTATTAGAGTATTTTTTACTTGTTTTGTTATTTGTGTGTTTTGTAGGTATTTGGCTAAACCGCGTTATTTGTAGGAAAAAATATGCATTTTTATATGCATTTAAGGATTACGAAGTTCCTATGCATCGACGGACGTTGGAAACGGAGCAGAAAGGCCAAAAATACCAAGCTTGTAGTCAAAGGCATGAAACCAAGTCCACCAGAGGACTGGCGACGCCAAACGGTCACTTGGCGCGCGCCAAGTAGGTTTTTTCAGCGCTATATTAGTTTTCAATTACAGACGATTAATTCATTATCTTCTTTTCATTCTTGCTCTCAACTTAGAACCTTTTTCCAAGGCAATTATCTCACTTTGTTCGAGGTAATTGAACCGATTATTCTTGTAATTGACTATAGATTACTGTTTGGGAGCATAATATCATACTTTCTACCGATTGTCAAGAAATCTCAATTCTACCTAGGGTTTGTGACAACTTGGGTAACATTGTATCAACTCTTGATTCTTGGTATTTTGATATTGATTATGTCCATTGATTGTTCATTTACGTATTTGATTATGCTTTCGTATATCATGAGTAGCTAAACACCATCATTATGAGGTGGTGATGGATTCAATGCATGCTAGTTAGAGTTTATGCAATTCAATAACAGTTCGATGGGATTTACTTAATATTTTTTGATTATATGCATATGTAGTTTCGTGTTCTGTGTTTTACCCACAAAATCATCAAAGGATCATGCAAATGTTTTACCAACATAAATTCATCAACTTCAAAGATACCGAGAGGACATAAAAATCGCCAACATTCCCTATCATCCAGCCATGATGTATTTTTGTTCCCCATAGGTCTCCCTGAGACCCTAAAAACAGAAATAGCATCATCATCATCCTCTTGAACTTCGAATGTGTCTGTGTTTCAAGACGGCCTAGATGCCTTTGTGGGAAAATGGTCTCCAAAGTAATAGGAGCAGACGGTTGCAGCTTCCTCTCGCACGTATGCATTGGCCATCAATCCCTCAGGCATACCTCTTCAATTTTCCCAAGTACCTGCAATGCATATATATTTGGGTAATATAATGTAACTTTGGAAAATTCAAACATTTAAAGTGAATGATTGTCTTTATATATTACACACCTCTCGAATGGATACATCCATCGATACTGAACCGGTCCAGCAAGCCTCGCTTCGTGTGGGAGGTGAACCGGCAAGTGCTCCAAAGAATCAAAGAAGCTTGGTGGGAAGATACGCTCGAGCTTGCATAGAATCAATGGTATGTTGCTTTCAAGGTTTGCTAACACTTGATCGTCAACAACCCTTGTGCATAAATTCTTGAAAAATAAGCTCACTTGAGAGCGATCTATACAGTTTAGGTAGCAGCCTCAAATGCAACCAGAGAAGCCGCCCACAAACACATGACAATCGTGGCTCTTCATCCCATACATCTTCGCTTCTTCAAATCCACACACCCCAACTTTACAGATAATTGTCGGGACTTCAATCCCCTAACCCAATCAAACAGCTTGTTCCTAAATTCAAGATCAATCGTAGTATGCCTTGGGCCAACGCCTTCTCATTCCACTTTGTCAACTCAGGCCTTTTACACCATGTATCCAACTCGGCTCTAGGTTTAATGTGATCCTTTGTCTTTTCGGGAATGTTGCAAATTGTGTTGAAGCAGTTCTCGAACACATTCTTCTCAATGTGCATGAAATTCAACATGTGACATATAAGAAGACTGCTCCAATAAGGCAAGTCCCAGAAGATGTTTCTCTTCTTCCATCCACATCTGTTCTCAATTTTCTTGTTATGCTTCTCCCACCCAAGTTCAGTCACTTTCATAAGACCTAGCCTATCAATCTCCGCAAGTATCTGTGCACCAGTAAGTTGTCTCGGGGGGCCTTTATTCTCTACTTTGTTTTTCAAGAATTGAGTCTTGTTCTTCCTGAACGGATGGTTCCTTGGTAGAAACATACGATGACACTCAAACCAAGATTCCTTCCCACTCTCCTTCAGTCTAAATGCATCAGTGTCCTCCAAACAATGTGGACAAGCATGAAAACCTGGTTTTCCTTCCAGATAGCATGGAGTACGCAGGAAAATCACTCACGGTCCATGAGTGCCGCTCAAGGTAAAGTTCTTCTTCGCTGACACATCATATGCAGGATACCATTTTCCCACAACTCAATCAGCCCTTGATTAGGGTCAAGAACACATCCACCTTCTCCGGATCACCGCCCGCACCAACGCAGTCAAGAACATGAACGGTTCCTTCATGCACTCACCGGGGGACAGGTTGTACGGTGTCAGCATGACTGGCCAACAAGAGTACTTCCCATCACTTCCAAACGGGTTAAAACCATCCATACAAAGCCCCAAACGTACATTTCTAGACTCGGATGCAAACTCCGGATATGTCTTGTCGAACTCTTTCCATGCCGGTGAGTATGATGGGTGCTCCATTCTACCCCCAGATTCTGCCCCTTACTCTCCTTGTGCATCGCATTTTATCCGCACAAGCACTTGAAGCGCATAACCTCTTCAAACAAAGTGAGAGGGAAGTACCACATTTTCTTATGTGGGAGATTTTTCTTCTGGCGTTTCATTGAAGCCCCCTCCTTGTAACGCTTGTAGCTGTCCTTATCAAAATATTTGCACTTCAGTAGATCTACATCCTCCCCCCAATAGATCATGGACATATCCGGACAACAGTCTATGGTTACCATAGGCAACCCCAACCCCGTGATCTTTTCTTCGCTTGGTAAAAGTTGGTGGGTACTAGGTTTCGTTCAGGCAACACCGATAATAGCTTGTACGTGTTATTGAAACTCACTTCAGATTGGCCACCTCGCCTTACAACTCATTAGCCGAGACAACAAAGATAACTCGGTGTGCTTTACACCCCGCCAAATCACCTTTTCGATGATTCCAAGTCAAAGAACACCGATCCTCGGATTCGTGGCTCATCCACATCCCGCCAAGGTTCTATGAACTCGACCAAACATCATACACCATTTGCTCAATCCTCTCATCATCAGGATTAGCATTAGATGTAGACGTATTTTGAGTACTACCGATCACATTTTGCTTCCTTCTTTTACGCTTAGGAATACTCCCATAATCCATGAATGGTATTGATTCCTCACCATGATAACACCATACCTCATACTCAGCTACAAACCCCTTACGTTTCAAGTGCTCGACTACCGTTCTAGGAGGCAAAAATTGCTTATTCCTACATTTGTTCGCATTGCAAAGGCACTTCATCATCCCCCCGACTTAAACAACTAGTCTGTGTAAGTGCAAAAGCAATGAAGACTTCAACCCCTTCCACAAAACTAGATTCAATTTTGTCATTAACAGTGCGACGATACATCCATGAACGATCGGGATTCATAATTCAACAATTAACCTGCGTCTCAATTTATTAGATTTATAGCAGGTATAGCATTACGTATTTAGTTTCATTACAATTACAATTACATTCTTAATTAGGATACGTTAATTTTTGGTAATGAATTACATGCATTTTACGATTACAATTCAATTTTCTAGTAGTTAAACTTCCATATATATCTATTAACATTACAAATTATAGATGAAAATATTAGTAATTGTTTTTATGTTAATACTCCAAAATTATATTAAAATCACCAAAATCACCAAATTATCTCCAAACACACAATTAAATCTTCATAATCCTAGTACGTATACGAAAATAGATAAGTAAATACCCTACATACTTACAATCATACTAACAATCCAATTTCACAATAAATATATCAATTGCACATCTCAAAGCTAACCCAATACATAATATAAGCTAAATTATCTACTACATACTTACTATAAACATACAATTGCTCAAACTAGTCGAAATTAACAAAATTTCCAAATTTAAAAAAGTAAGGGTTTTAACCAAAATACCTTCAATTCCGGAGAAAATAGCGGATGAAAGTTGAAATTGATGGACAACCTGAGCTCCTTGTCCCACGAGCTTCGAAATGAGTCCAAGATTGGCCGGAATGGTGGATTATTGGCCGGAATTGGCAAGTGGGGAAATGGCGAAGAAGGGAGGAGAAGAAGCAGAATGAAAATGGAGGAGAAGAAGGGGATCTCCCGTTTTTTACACTGTGGGGTTTAGGGATGGATAGATATCCGTCTCTAAAACCCTTTTTTTATTTAAGTTTTTTCTTTTTTGTTGGCAGTCAACTGTTTTAAGGACGGATATTTTTATCCGTCCTCAAACAAAGGATTTAATAACTAATTCGTCCCTATTTAGATTTGATTAGAGACGGATTAGGGACGGATAGGCCTATCCGCCCTAATCCGCTCTCACGTCACGATTCGTCTTAATTTAGAGACGAATTTTATCCGTCTCTAAAATCGGTTATTCTTGTAGTGAATGTCGCGTTGGACCTGGCCCAATGATAACTAGAGTAAATCGCATTATTATTATTGCATCTAATCCTACTAGCTAGCTTGTTATCTGTCACCACACCATAGTTCCCTCTCATATCTTAATCTCTACAATTAATCTGTTTTCTAGTTGCTTGCATTATAGATAGATTATCATCTCGTCAAGCAAACCAACTTTAATTGCTTTCACCATCGCTTATTATAATTGTAAGCATAGCTCAGTTTAGTTAAGTCGCCCTTAGAGAACGACACTGGGTTAACTTCATCGCACTACAAGTTTTCATAGTGTTGAGAATTAACTCGCTCAAACAAATTGAAAACTCGATTTGACACATCATCGATACCTCAACTTTTTCAATAATATTCGGCAAATAAGTATATGGAGTTAAAAACTTACACGCTCTATCAAACTATTGTGTAAAATTGATTAATTAACTCATAACTTCAAATTAAAAAATTATTCTAAGTAAATATATAAATATTATACTCCAAAATTGGTGAAATTCTAACTATATGAGAAAAAACTATATTCTTTCTAACTAACTGTTTTACGCACTCACCTTATTAAACTCTTTATGTAAAATTGATTAATAAACTCATAAGTTCAAATTAAAAATTATTCTACTCGATAGTAAATGGGCCTAAATATTAAATAGTAAATGGGGTTGTGATCTAGTATATGCTAGTTATGATATATAGATTGATTGATGATGATGTAATGATTGATACGAATGATATATTAGTTCAATGGATGTAATATGATTGTAATAGTGATATTCTCAAAAAATAAAAAATAAATAGTAAATGTGCCTAAATATTCTAGACACTGCCTCTATAAGTGTTACTTGGAATAACTTATTTAGTTAGCTATAAACTAAACCTTCATACAATGTAGTAGTATTTATTTTGAAAATAATTTTATTCAGTTTATAAGCTACATAATAATCCAGTATTACAAACATCAAATTGGAGTGTTGAAAGATAGTGCTGGTGTTTCAACTTTCGAACACCAGATCTCAAAAGGGGGACTAATTGTGCGGCAGATAAAATAGTCCTGCACTGAGTTCACAAGATATACATATACCACCATTTTTCTTGTTCACCGACACATTGGAGTAATAATTAGTAGTACTAAATATGAAATTGTGGAAGATTCATTTTTCGAAAGTGTAAGCACATTCATCTTTTTCAAATAATTTCTTTCTTATAAATATTGATAACAATTAATGGTTAAATTTTGGGAAAATTTACAGACACCCTGAATATAGTTTCTATTGTACATGAACCTAGTGATCATATACATATATACACGTGTTATCACAGATCTAATTATATAATTGATGAAATATATGAATGTAAGTAATATCGTTGTTTCTGAGAATGGATTGTCCTTTTTTCGAGTTGAATTAGGGTTTAGGTTAGTATGAATTGATCTGTTTTAATTCAATTAGAGAAGATGGAGAAGAAAGATTGTTATCCTTGTTTTTTTTTACGATGAATTGATTTGGTTGGGGTTGAATTATAGCTTAAAATTTAATTGGAAATGACATATTTAATTTTTTTAAATGATGAATTGTTAAGGTTGCATTAGGACTTGTAACTTAATTGAATTAAATAGATTGTTTTTTGTAACTAAAGTCTAATTTACATACTTATTACAAATGGATCCAATTTAACTTAAATTAAGTACTCAATTGCACAACTTTAATAGTTGTCCACTTATATATATATACTGTGGTAGAGTACTCCCTTACCAGGTGCATCTTTCATGTGTAGTTAGGTTATACTCCTAAGATGTTTATATAAAATTTCCAAAATTTTGTGACCGTGTGATACAAGTCAGATACTTCCTCCCCTCCGAAAATAATTTATTGTTTACTTTTTTGGTGTAGAAAATAAAATATATATTACTTTTGGATAAAATAGTACTAGTGGGTCTCTCAAATTGATTTTTAAAGTTGGAAGTGGGATAAAATAATATTAGTGGGTTTACTTTTGAGTATATTTAATATTTTAGTGGTTGCAAAAAAAAAAAAAGAAATGATAAGTTTTAATTGGGACACACAAAATGGTAAACTATTTCAGGGACGTAGGAAGTAGAATATATGGTGAACGTATCCCAAGATAGTATTTTCTCCATTACAAATCAAACTCACAATGATTTTTATTGAGTTTTTTTAACCTTGATGTGATATACATTAATCCAAAACTATAAATTGGATAAACATCTTAGACACACTTTTCTAAATTACCAAGTAAGAAGTGGGATTCCTACTAAACTCAAGTTTTTTCCATACCCGGTTCCTGAACATCTGCTAACAATGGTTGCAGTAAGAAATTTGATAGATTATGTCACTCACTTGTGCAGGTTTGCTCGCTCTATATTATTTATACATTTTTTCATATTTTTAAAAAAGAATACATTTTTTATTGAAGTCTTTATACGATTTCAGCTGTGGATCTACAAGCACTTTCCTGGTTTTGAATCATGGAACTTGGGAACCATCGACCAAGATCAAACTGCTCTACATTTTGCATACAGAAGTGTCCTGGACAATGTTCCTGCAAATGAAGTATGTCATGAAATTTATCACGCTTGTCTTCATTAAGATTTAAACTCTGTTATAATTATTTACTTATGTTACTTACCTCTCTTATGTAATAGGTTATTTGGACACCATTTGGACAAAGAGCGGAGGAAGCTGTCCCCATTTATCAATTTAGGGGAATTATTCATTGTTTAAAGATTACGGAGGCTTACATGCCAGACCGTGTTATGCGCCAGTTCGGATACCCCAAATTCATTCCTCAACCACTCATAACACCAATGCTTGTGCAAAGGCCACCACAACCGTCACTCTATCGATGTTCTTATCGTGCTGGAGACCCGTTCGAGAACTTTCAGAACGTTCGATGTAATTTCCATCTCCAAACGCTTCGAGTGCATTACGGAACTGAAGCTCTTCCAACAGCATCAGACCGGTTTCACCAAGGACGCATATGCAAGTGACACACCAAGAATCATTTACTCGAAGGGAACATTACCGACCAGCCGACATGAATCCTACCATGGTATGGTTCCTAAACATTCAATACATATACATACACGACGTTAGCATTTCATCAAATCCTTACTTTCTGTGTTTTTAATTTGTAGAGGATACAATGGCTCGGGGCTAAACTTGCACGCATCACTGAGCCAAGCAGGCGTTATATGAGCCAGAAAGACGTATTCGACATTGTCGATGAAATTTGTGAACACTTTCAAGATGTTATTCCATTACCTAGTCAATAGTCATGGCATGTAATTTTTTCTATTCAAGTTCGTCCGTGTTCAAGTTGTAACCTTTTATTCGGAAGCATTTCGATTTAAATTTGAATTAAATTTAAAGTTGCGAATTGAAAATAAATAAATTTCAAATTTAAAAAAAAAATGCCGGTCAAACGGGCCATTTTAAAACTTCCCGTAAAAAAAGTTGGGAAAAAAAAAAAAAAGAAGATGAAATGGAACCGGCCATTTAAAAAATGGCCGGTTTTGAGAACTGGCCATTTCATGTTCTTTTTTTTTTGTTTGCTTTTCAATTTCTCTACATATTTTTCAACTTTTTCCACTTTTCACAAAAAAAAAAAAATTGTGAAAAATTTTCGATGTTTTTATCATTGTAATTAGATTCAATCGCGCACGTTAACGTTATCGTTGTCAGAAACGAGCTTATTTCAATTTTACATTAATTTCAAAAGTATTTTTTGAGTTAAGGACATTTTAGATAAGACGTAAATATTCGATGTCATATTACCAAAAGCTGCTTTGTTTAACAACACCCTTCACAAGCTGCCGGTCATTAATTAAGTCGACCGTTGTAGAAAAAGGGAAGAAAAAACGTAAAGAGAAAAAGGAAGGAGAAGAAGAAGATTCGTTGACTTGGTGGCTGCGCTTGAAGTTTTGGAAGAAGATAGATGCAGGCTGCTTTGTGGGTTTGTGAAGAAACCCTAGTCAATTGGGCTTTTGGGCCATATGGAGTTGGATAGTAATATGGTATGGACTTGGAGTCTTGGACAATATAGATTATATAGAAAAATCCAAAAAATACCTCTAAATGGACGGGCTAATACGGGCTAAACCAATCGGGCCTAGACGATTCGCGGGCTTATTCGGTCCCGGGCCGGGTCGGTTATGCGGTTTTAACCGGTTACGGGCTGGGCCTCCAAAACAAAGGCCCCTATGGCCCACATAACTTAAATGTACATGGGCCGGTCCGGGTCAAAATTAAACCGGCCGGGCCGGACCGGTTTTTAAGCTTGCCGGGCTGTTCTGCGCCCGGCCCAGATCGAAGAAACCCGCATGTGGATACCGAATGCACAAGTCCAGACTCTAGAGTACAGTGGCACATTCATCCCTCTCTTGGAATGTGACAAATATCCAGGGTATAGTGAAATATTCGTCCCCCTCTTGAAAATTTGACAAAAAGAATTTTATATAATATTTTTATATGATTAAGATTTCACCCCTTAATCTTCGAAATAGTCCCATAAATATTAAATATAATTTGATCATCCAAATTCCAAGTACAACCCACCAAAAACCTTCCACAACCTAATGATTCAAATAAACACAGAAATCATTGTCAAGTGCAACTATAGAAACAACATTACAATCTTTTTGTTTATATGGAACACCCAATATATATTTTCAATTAAAATCAACATTAATCCTCGCAATTTCAAGATCCAATGACAATGTACAAAAACACCAAGTTATTTGCTTAAGTATGTGTATCAGCCACTATGTTTAATGGGCTAGGCTAATTTTAGTACTACTTTGCAATGTACTAACGTTAGTACACCATTCAAAGTTTGCCAAATGTCATAATCTTACAATTAAAATTAATTTAAAAATAATTTTAATAATTTAAACAATTTTGAAAATACAAATTACACCAAATTACAAAAATCACCCCTCCTAAATAGTCTCTTTATTCTTCAACCCCAAATTTATTCTTCTTCTCCAAAACTCACCACCACCTCATCCTCTTCTCCTTCAATTATCACCACAAAAACTACATACCATTATCGTTGAGTCTGGTTTAATCAACTTTTAATAAAACAAATCTGATTAACAAGTTTGATTCCACCATGGAAGCTTCGTCCATGGCCGTGGATGGCTGGAAGCTAGAGCTTCCAGTCGCCATGGAAGCTCGAAGCTTCCAATCGATCCAGATCTGGAAGCTCGAGCCTCGCCGATTGAAGCGAGCCTCACCAGATCGCTAGAAGCTAAGCTTCCATGGCTTCCAGTCCAGATCTGGCTAAAAGCTTTGAGCTTCCATTGTTATGGAGATGGAAGCTTTCAAAGCTTCCAGCCATGACCATGGAGGTTGACCGGAGATCCGGTCAAAAATAGTTTTAGTTAATTTTTTTTTATTTAAAGAGAAAGTGGGGTTTTTGTGAATTTAGTGTAGGGTTGATTTTGAATTGTTTTTTGGTGTATTTTGTTAAGTTCAAATATGAAGGATGTATAATTAATTCAACCTTATAATATTATGTGACATAACGCAACCTCATTATGCGACAGTGCGACGCCTAGTCACATTAATAAAAAATGAAGGGTTGGGATTAAATCTATAATTGATTAGGTGGTTTAGATCGTAGTACCTGTTAGTATAATGCGATATTACTAAAGTTATCATCCCCATGTTTAACTCAATACTATAAAACTAAGAGAAACAAGCCAGTAATACTACTACTACCAAGAGCAAACATATGCAACCCAAATCTTTCCCAAGTTTACTTACCATAACGGCTAACAAGAAGAAAATGGCTGTTTCAGTCCTCACAATGCACATTTTATGCGGCTCTTCTTCTTGGGGGAAAGGAATCTGTTAAGAAACAAACAAACACAACTAGATTCTGGATGTAAATTTGAAAAGATCCTATAGGTGCTATGGCAAAACTGTTGATGATATTCACAAGGTTAACCAGTTACATGATTTAGCAGTTATACACTTATATAGTTTATATATATACAAGTTACAACTCTCCCTCACTGCTCCAAAAGGAATAAAGTGAAGGATTTGGATTGAAGAGAACCCTTGCAAGAAGTTGGAACAAGTTACTCTCTGCAGTTTGCCGATACTCATCCTTGTTCCCATTACTGCCAGAACACTTCGGGGTCACTGCTGTACAAAGTCCTATCCTGGATCTCAAGGTTGGCAACATGAAAGTCGATCAGTCGACTTGGAAAATTTTACATATGATGAGTCCACAAGGCAAGCCCACCACCCACTTTCATCCCTGCTGTTGATTGATATTGCATGAAACAAATCAGAGACTTCAATCAGAATGCAATACAAATAACTGGATTCAATAGTCTCGTGCAGCAAGGTGAAATCAAAAGGAAACCATAAGAGCTACTTACATGGTAAAGTTTAAAGATGGCGCAACTGGTTGAATCATGCTCAACGATTGAGCCTTCATATGAAGGTATCCACATACGAAAGCAACCACCTGATCAATGTGGTTGAGAAATTCAAAAACATGAGATTTTGACATCATAACAGAATTGATGCCCCATAACCCTCATAAATACCAATAAATACTAAAAGTATAATATAATCAATATATCATCAATCAACAACTGAAGCACAAACACCATCCCAGGTGCCTCACCCTCCAGTAAAAACAAAATATATTGATTCTAGTATCTCTGGATTTTATCTAGCCAGACAACATTGATTCCCCAGCCTCTTATCAAGACCTAATGACCAATATATAGTTCCTTCCTTTCATATTCCTCCTACATTTTAGCACTTCTCCTATAAATTAGACAAGGCACACAGACTCCTTATGTGTAACTAAGACAAGGTTGAAAATGCATATATTTGTGCTTCCACTTGCAATAAAAATTGAAAAAACACAGATATTTTATTAAAATAAAAGAACGAAGCTTTAAGGGAGATTCCATTAGCAAAGCTTGGGTGACCCTAAGGTTTAATAGCTTATATTAAATTCACAGCAACAGTAGCAGGAATTGTCACAGCATATTTAAGTAGAGTAGCAATTTATTTATGTAGTGCTACTCAAAATCGAGAATTATAATTTGGGCACTTCATTAAATGAACTCTGCAATATTGTCAATCCCGCACAATCCCCCTATCCCCAGCATTTTCAGACCTGCCCGGGATAGATACCTCTATCCCAGGTTGCATAGCATCCCGGACGATCCCGGTGTTTCCCTGAACGCGATCCTGGCAAATCCCTAGCGCCGAGATAGTATTTTTGGGGGTGAATGACCAATATACCGTCAATTTCCTTGACTTTGATTGCCTTTCTGACCCTATGTGAAAGATTCTACGACTTCTTAGGATTAATTCAGTTATTGCAAGCTTATTTTAACTTTACACAGTATTTATATGTTCATTCTGTAAGTTATGGTATATGTTAAACATCAATTCAGTATCCCAGCCATCCCAGATTTTCTTGCGGGCAGCTACGCACCGCAATCGGGGACTGACAACATTGGAATTCCATAATATGGTCAGGTACAAGTTCACAAGCATGACTAAAGAGTAAAGAACATTTAGCAAAAAAGCTGGAAGGAAATGCAATTATTACTTACAACATTAATCACCGAAGTAATATTCCACAAAGCATACACACGTGCAAGTGTGGCTGATCGTCTAGGTCCATGACTAAATAATGCGTTGATGCCAGCTGGAAATGGAAGAAGTATGCCAAGAGGAAGAATAGATAGAACCAAAAAGACATGCAACAGTGATACGGAATATAGCTGAAGCAGAAGCAACAGAACTAAGCTAAAATCTCCTAGAAGAAGTACAGAGATTATTGTCGACAAGGTCCTGCAATGTTGAAACAGAAAGAAAAGGTCTCCAGTCACTAAATCATGATAAAGAAAAGAAAATAAGTAGATATAATGAAGTCAACTTCTCTGAAACTCACACGATGGTAAACTGGCCGAAGGGCACGAATTATATAGTAGAAAGGATAGCATACTGTTAACTTCTCCTCAAGGCTTTCTATATTCTTTGAATGCAAAATCTCCCCAGGCATCTTTTTCTGCGTCATCACATGCTCTCCAACTCTCACAAGATCCAAAGCTTTCTTCCACCGATTTACAGGCAAGCTGCACAAGCGCAAAATGATGCACAAGTAAAACAGTGAACCAAACTAAAAGTATATATGTATCATCGGGATTTAGAATGCATGAAAAGCTTTACCGTGACTGCTTATCACTTAATGATGGTCTATCTGGACCTTGGACTCCTGAATGAACGCTCTCATCCTCTATGCCACAAACAAAAAGTCCAAATTGGCAGTATTCATTCGCAGAAGGTTGGAAACGAGCTAATTGGATACGTAGACCATGTGCACGTAATGTTCTGTTAGCATGTGTCTCAAGCCAAGACACAACTTGGCGGAAAGTTGCTCGAAGATGCCCGCTACGGACTAAACGTAGTTGAGCATTAAGACCAGCCACCAAACGATACCAGATTGTAGGGGGGACAGACTGCAACATCGGAAAACAAACACAAAATGGAATGTAGGACCAACAAAGATAAAAACAAACAAATTTCAAAGGATATTCACACTCAAACTCACTGCATATAGAAACAGGACCCTTTCATTTTCAGAAACTACACCAAACACTCTTTAGGAGAGTTAACTCTAATGGCCATGAAAAGTGACCATATCAAAGGTAGGTTGAATGTCTCCAAATTTTATTAACGAGGACATTGAATGCTGACCTGGCTCATTATGTTAGTTAGAATATTGTCACTCTGCAGACAGAAGGGGGCCATGTAAGTTCCATCTCCTCCAAACACCAAGGACATTGGCAACCTCTGTTGGAGGCGGGGTGGGAGGCCATCTCTCTTTTCATCTCCACCAAGGAAAAAATCCACATGAGCTAGCATCAAATCAGAAGTGGCAGAAACCTGCCATGTTTGAGAACCTTTAAGGTGAACAATAATGAGTAATAATGAATAAGAGACGAATCACAAAAATGTAACGGGTCTTCTCAGCTGAATCTGTGAGGGACAGGAATATGCTGCAAAGTTTAGAGAAGAACTTTACTTGAGAACATGTAGCAACGAACAAGGATAGAAAAGGAATCTAACTCTCATATTACTTTGCATTGAAATGCGGTCAATCAGACAATAGGGTCTCATAGATTTCTAAGCAGATAAAACAATGTATTGGATTCTATTACACATTAACTTTCTTAATTTGTTAAATACTCCTTAGAATTCACAAGAAAAATATCTTTAGGGGTAATATAATCCAGTTTCCTGGACTCCAAACTTCATTAAGCAATGCAATATGCTTCTCAATAGTCAATAGGAGATCTAGCTGGCCGCTTCTATAATTATACCAACTGTCAACATTCAATTTGATTAAATAATGATAATAATTTTTAATAAATAATAATAACAGCAGCAGCAACAACAATAAAAATAATGTTAATAAAATCCAGACTTCATGAATGAGAGAGTATACTCCAAGAAATCACTCCCTCCGTTCCATTACAAACTTCAAGACTTTCTATTTTTGGCATTTCGTTACAAACTTCCGAACCCCAAAATGGAATGTTTTATAAAACTTCATTTCTTTATTCATCCTCTTTCCTACCGTATTAATACACAACCTCCCACAAACCATTTGTTTAACATAATTCGTAAATCTAAATAAAGTAACCTCTAGGAAGTTTGTAACGGAGTGAAGGGGGTATATGTTTTGAAGAATGATAAACTTAATAAAGAACACAAATAAACAGAGACAATCTGCATTTGAAATCAAACGAAGCCCTACGAATTCAAGTATGCATTGCTGCAATAGTATCCAATGCCTCAAAACAAAGACAAGACCATTACATTACATCAGGCTAAATCAAGAGCCCAACAAGTTCAACAATTAATGCTCATGATCCTTTGCCAACTACCTGAAACGTGAAAAGCATTGTCTCTTTTAAAGGATCGAGGTTTTCAGAATAACATTACATATGCAAAAAATGATTTAGCTCGAGCTTAGGCAGGTGTACTGTAAAGAAAATCTGAAAGAGAACGGCCCTGAAGTCCAAACTAAAGGTAATGTTTATGCTATAAAAGCATCATGGAAGCCGGACTAGTTGTTTTAACTAGTTGAGAAACGTATACCAATACATACCTTCAGTCCTTCATAGAGAGCTCGTGAACGGCAAGAACGCAGGCAAGCATGATCATACTCTGATCGAACATATTCACGTAGGCGCTGTACTTTTTTCTTCCGGCGCCACTGCAACCATGACCATGCAAGTGGATATGCAATAACACAAAGGATACCATATATTGCTCCTTCCCACCACTGATAAGAAGCTAATGCATTTGTCTCATCAACAAATCTGTTGAATGCATCCTCATATCTAGCAATGAAATAAAGGGTACCGATTGAATATGAATATGTCCTTAGTTATGCAGAGTACAGACATGATTTCAGCTAGGGCTTTGGCGGACTTATAGAAAATTCATAATGGATTATCGGACTTGCCAAAATAAAGTTCAATCAATGCTATAGAGAATGATGCAGTCACTAAAATTAACATTTAAAGTGTCTGGCACACATATAAGGAAAATAAAGATCATACACTATTTCTTTCACTTCTTTAGGAGGTGAATGCGCGAGATGCCAAGGTTCACTGAAAGTGTTTGCCCCCAGAAAGTACATACGATGAACATGGGTTTGGGATTCCTCAGTTCTGCTTGTTTCCAAGACCTGAGAGAAGATTAATCACATAAGAATAACTCAAACTAATTTTTCCACTGAGTTATTGAGATAATGTGACTGTTGATGCTGTACGCAGGGTAAAGTGGAGAACCTCATTTAGTGACTCTAAAAATGGGAGGGAGCGATCATTTGGTGAGCTGCGGCGGCTGGGCACTAGACCTGGTAATTCATCTCCACTGACAAACTTCATCCTAGCAACGCTTAGAACAAGCGCTAGGAGAATAAGGAGACTCAAGAGTAAGAAAGAAAACAACCATGGCCCTCCAAAAGTGTATACTAGCTCTTCGAGTGCAGTATAGCAATGAGGTGTATGATATCTTTCAGATATACACTTATATGGACATGGAGTACCCGTAATACCTCCTGTAACGTAACAGATGTCAAGGTAAGAAAATCTACTTCAAAATATCAATGTGCATGGTTATACAAGATTTAAATTTTGGCTCAAGATTGAAATTTTATATGACATATCATGCAAAAATTCCGGAAAAGATAGAAAGTTAAGATTAGAGACAAAGCAAGCTGAAACAATCATGCAGTACCACGGACAGCAGTGTAAATAGCGCGAGGGGGGAGATCATGAGCCGGACAATCATGACATAGAGCTCTATTAGAACCTGTCTCATTCTTATATGTTCCAAGCGGGCATTCCTGCATCCACAGGAGTATAAGATTTGCGACACGTGAAGGAAAGTATAATGCGATACTCAAAGTTGAAGTGCCTCAAGATCCATCTTGTTTCAAACTAGACTACATAACTTTCTCCGACCCATTAGTTCTCCATGTTGCCTGCCTAATTAAGTGATATTATTTTTATAATCCTCCTTTTATTAATAAAACAAAATATATAATAAATGTGGCAACCTATATTACTTAATTCATATTTATTGAAGGGTAAAACTTGGCGCTAAGATCAGAAGCATTAACTTATCTAACAACTGACAGAAAAATTGGTTTAGACTACAAAGGTACCAATTTTTCTTTCTGGCTTTTGGGGAAACATCATAACTTCATGTAATTTGATATATGTAATGCTCGCAAGTCACAACATGCAGAATTTTATCGTCAGGAGAACAGTTCGAGAAGGTATGAATTGGCTCTGTGATTGCACGCTTCTATGAGATTTTGGAAGATGTAAAGAAGTTGAAAGTTAATCATTGTGAAAAAGAAAACAGTATCACGTGACAGTATGTTGTTTATACTAAATCCGAAGTTCCTGGACAATATTATGATTAATTAATGTAGGTTCAGAACCATCTTCTAGCAAAGGCGGAGCAATGGGGGGGGGGGGGGGGTGGAGTTACCTGACAAAAAATCCCATATAGCCCTTCAGGACATGCTTTGCCACCGATGGTCCCATTTTCACCTTCACGTCCCAGACCTCGGCCAATGCCTCCTCTGCAATTGCATAACTAGTATTTTTGAAGAGATTCAATGAAAAAGTTCTTATAAATCATTTGAAAATACTTTGTGCATGATTTTGCAAACCACTAATGAGAGACATAAAAGTAAAAACCTTAAACCTAAAAAATGCAGACAACAAAGGTCGTATTAAGATAATGCAACAGCAACACCTGGAGTTGCAGGACCTCTTACCACCCCAGCTCCATCCATCTCTACCTAGACAGCCCAGATACCCAACCCCACACAATACTTTTGGCTGATAGGGGATGACATTTTCCTTTGGAAACTGGAAACTAGTCCTGATTGCCTTGAAAAACAACAACAACAACAACAATGAAAGCAATTAACAACGGGGGTGAGGTTTCACTAAGCGATTTTTGGTAGGATGATCTTAGATGTGAATCACGGTGCAGTTGCTAATAGGAATTAACGGATGGGACTCATTAGTCAAAGCAAGTGTGACTGGTAGAGAGGAATTGGGGCAGGTTGGACCAGTGATGGGTGAATGTTCAGAAGAAATTTGGTGTGTTCTGCTTATCCTTCGTAATGTTTATGATCATTATTACTTCAACATTTTAGAACTGGAGAATTGTTTTATAATTACGATTATTTCAAAGTAAATACATGGAGAATTTTTTGAGAATATCTTTATGCTTGTATATCGACATTTGAATCAGATCAAAAGTTAATATGAAGGCATAAATACATGCAATTTAATAAATATAGGGGATTTAGAGGGCATGGTAACAGTTGCAAAAAATATTTCCAGAGGGCATGGTAACGATTGGAAAAGTATTTCCAGAGGGCACGGTAACAATTGCAAAAATATTTGCAGAGAATCACAATTCAATTCAATTCAAAGAGAAGTTCTTAAATAAGTTAATGCTTCTTAAATAAACTAATATTCTCAAAAAAAAAAAAAAAAATCAAATTAACTGAAAGGAGTGAAATCAGGAAAACAATATATTTCAAACTAACTACTACGATGAACCCTCTGGCTACTATAATATTGTGGTCAAATCACTGTTATCCAGTCATGTTATGATTTATGTTGTCTATAGAACGTTCAAATCATGTAGAAACCACAGGATGGTTTGGTTAATTATGCCAAACCTTGGGGAAATCTGAGAACTATCCGTTCTTTACACGACCCGAAGCCATACAGCCACAGCATTGGGTCAGTTCAATAATGCTACTATGCTATGGTCTGAAACAGAATTTTTTTTTCAGCGGTAATCCGAAGGTTCAATTAATGGAAGTCAAGAAGGAATAGCAAGACAAGCACTCTTAAGATAAGGAGGGGAAAAACAGGTAAATAAGCTACGCTAGACAGGAAATCAGCATAATGTATTTAGAAATTCAAGAAATGGATGATGAACGCTACAGCAAAGAGGACATCCATATTGTGGATTTTTGTAACTAAATACCGCATATAATTAGGAGCTTTCTAAGGACTCATTCTCAAGGATAAGCAATTCATCTCCGAAATTTGATTATGCCCAAAACACGAATAACGCCCGAAAGAAGAATAAAGTCCTTAATCTACATATTAGTGAATGAATTAAATTTCTACAAGATAGATGTACATGTAGTACCAAATGATCAGCCAAACCTGACATCAATAGCTCCTTTGACAATGGCCAATGGAACGTATTCATCTTTAACTGAGATGTCTGCCCAATGAAAGAAAACCCTTCCACCACCTCCACCACCGGCATTAGGGCTTCCGTGGCCTCCAGAGGTTGAGATGGTAGCTCTTTCATGAAGGACCACATTATGGACAAACAGAAGAATAGTTCCTCCTGATCCGCCCCCAGGACCTACATCTGAGTTAAGCTGATCCTCCTGTCCTTTCAAATACTTCCTATAACTCTCTCCATCAGCTTCAAGTTTACCATCGACCACTAGTTTTGTCAATGAGTGCCCCAATGAACCCATCACTGCTTGAGAAAAGAGTCAAAATACAGTAGAAACAAGTAAGGAGGAGCTTTGAGCATTGTAGCGAACCAGTAATTTATAAAATAGGAGATCCGTTCCTTTCTCAAATTAGGTACAAGTTAAGAAAAATCCAGTTTGTGACAGGTGAACATTGTAGCGAACCAGTAATTTATAAAATTATACATAGAGATGCTTAGGCCTTAATCTACGTCAAGTCGACTCTGAACCAGAAGTTTTACTGCAAAAGGACAGCAAGAAGCTAGCTTCACATTCCGAACTGAATCAAAGATCCAAAGTACTAGCCACTGCGCTAGGGACACTAAATAGTACAGTAAAGCTAGTAACAGGCAATCATCAGCCTAATGGATGAATTCAGAAGGAATATGTCAACACAAGTGACAGATTGTGCATCAAATGACTTCATTCTTTATAGCTCGACCTTATAGATAGATTTCCATTCACTTGAGGCTAACTATTATGAACAGCGACATGCAACACCATATCATAAAGCCCAGCATTTCGAGCTTTTTTTTATAAAATTTATAGAGTGCTTTGGCATGTTGGTGACATTTTTACCCAAAATATTTCCTTGGCCTGATATTGAAACACTGAAGCTTGAACCGAGTATATTTTGATAATAATCCACAATTCTTCCATTAGCGCTATAATTAATGTTTTAACAGTTGCAATTAAAATTGGTTTGATTCCAGCTCTTACTAATGTTTGGCATGTCATGCAGCTTGCATGTCCACCATAAGGTTGGTGTAAGCATCCGGGAAATACACAAGAATGAGGTAACATTTTTGGAAGGTATATGTCAATTTAAGAGCTGACCTATAATACCACCACCAGTGGTTGCACCAGGCAGGCTCTCATTTCCACTTCCGCTGCCAAGTTCACAAGGCAGCTCATCATTCCCATACATACGACCACCGCTAACATAACTGCCCTCATAATATGCATCTCCACCCTTACCGCCATGCCCAGCACCGCTACTTAATCCGTTAGGCAGAAGTTCTCCATGACCCAACCCACCAGTGCACCCTGTAAATTTTAAATACGTGAGATCAGTTACATAATGTCAGACATAGAATAACAAACAAACAAACAAAAGATCAAGCATGGTTAAAATCACAAGAGGAAAGCATCTTCCAAGGCCCACAAGAAAGAGTAACATACCGAGTCCAGATGCACTTATCGTTCCAAGATACTGGATCTCCACACTTCTAACCCAGTGAAAATGAACAACAGAACCTTCTATCAGACCTTCCACGTTAATACCCTCAATTCGGCACAACTGCACAATAGTTGAGCCTTCAACATGGTAGCAGAATGTAACAAACGACACGCACTACCAATAACAAAATCAAGAACTTCTAACCAAAGAAAACTCCTCAGAGTGTTGAATCTAAGTATTGGGACACCTGGAGAGTGAAGGGCAGTGAAGCATTCACAGTGCAGTCCTCAGGAGGATTGATCAGTTCAACAGGGCAATCTTTCTTCTCACAGTAGAGCTCTGGCATCCTACCATTGTTATAGTGCTAAAATTTTGTGAGAAGCCCAACATGAGGACAAGTTAATCGTCTGTAAGCTCATTGAGCACTTACGTGGAATTGTCACTTGAATTTTCCAAAGGACCTCTGAGGACAGATCCAGGGCCAACCTTTAGACAGAAAGCAGAATTCGTGAGTATATGACGGTTATGGACTTGCTGATGGTCATAGAAGGTATTAATGGAAATGCAAAGAACAAATGTTCAAGCACCAGTAATTAAATATTTAAGATAGTTGTCAGAACATATTCTTTCAACAGAAATTGTATAAGGACAAGAGAATTCAATGAGCGGCCAGCTCCGTTTAATACGATATCAACCATAAAGCTCATTACATTCAGAATGTAATGTTTCAGACCTGGTTCTTATGGAGTTATGGGTCAATGCATACAGCAAAATTTCAAGATTTCATGACTCGATCATTTAGAGCCGGTAAGAGCACTAGGAAGGAATAAAAGGCAGGAGTTCAAGAATCTAGTCCATTTTCAATGATCCTTGTCCATGAAGGATCATTGACAAGGATTTCAGAGTTGTAAGGGGCCTTACGTTGACAGCATAAAATAAGGACAATACTAAACGCTGGGCTTCAATAACATCTCCTGGTCCTGACAAGTTCAATGATCCTTGTCCATGAAGGCCCAAATTTGCAGTCGATTGTATTACAGATGATCCCTGGCAACAAATCGTTCATGAGATAATAACCTCTAGCAAAATAATATGTATAGGTAATGCAGCAGAAATTACCTTAAGAACAACTAAATTGCTGGCTTCAAGCACAGATGTAGTAACTATTGCATCTGTATCGCGGTCTATAAGCAATTTGGAGTTCAGCATCAAATGAATTTTGACAGACATCCTCAACGTCCCATAGACCTACAGTGATTCCATCAAATGTATTGTGTGACTGAGCCACAAAAAGATGATAATAAGCAAATGCAATTTACTATTCTGTTGTATCGGCATGTTCAAATAACTAAACACTGAACCATGACAATTACGTTCGACTTCCTTAAAAGAGTTAATAAAAAATGATTCCAGAAGATAAATGGACCATGTCATTTAGTCGTGCAGTATAAGTTGACATGAAAATATGTTTAAAAAGTACGACGAGGACCTTGTGGATCGTAGATCCATTTCCCAATGGATCTAGAAGAAATATCAGTCAGCAGGATGAAAAGTAAGACTTTATACACATTAAAGATTATTATCCAAGGGCAAATATAAAAGACGCATAAATACATTTGAAAAAATAAAAATCAGATCCAGTATCAACACTAGGACAGTAAAAAATTGGACTTGGTATAAACTAGATCAGATAGTCGCTGTGTTAATTTACTTGCCAGCTAAATTCTAAATGAATGCACTTTCTCATGCTTTTCCATCCTTGATCCTAAGTCTGTGCACAGCGTTACCATTCAAATCCTTCTGAGAATAATGATTAGCTGTTTTTATTCTATCTAGTTTCCTCAAAAAAAAAAAAAAAAATAAAACAATCAACTTCACAGAGGATTATAAACTGTTCATTTCTTATTTCCTTTCAACATTTATAACGGTGCCTTGACTATTCCAGGCAAAGTCACTTATACGATTAAACACCAAGGAAATGTTGGGCATTTTGGAAACCGGGAAAGTCCACAATTTTGAGCCCCATTTATATATGCTTCAGAGGAAATATTTGTGAAGAGCAAGAGACACAAGGGGCTTTTCTGAACTGCATACAAGAACAGCAATACTTGCCTTTACTAATGAGTCACTCATTAGGAGTTCTTCAGCCATCAGCTCAAATTCTGAAATAGCAAAACTTACAAGACCAAATGTGAGAACTGCTCCACACGACAAACTGAGTTGTCCCCGAACCTATTCAAAGTCACATGGAACAGTCAGATACTAGACATATTCAAGATCTGAATTAAATGGCTTCTATAGAGCAGTACACGTAAATAAAGCATAAACTCAGTGTTAGGAAAAGCACATTTTCAAAAGCGTGTGCAAGTAAATAATAAATGAGATGTGGCATATCATTAGATGGCTAGCAAAATGTCAAATGAACTCTTCAGGTGCTATGGAACAGTCGGGATAAAAGACCATTGGATAAAGTGAAAGATTTACAAATAAATGGAAGCCACACAAACTGCTGCCACTGTTATCTCTTTCAAACAGCAGTTGCACAATGATGCACCAGGATTTAAGCATGAAAACCATGAATAAACCAAAAAAAATCACCTGAACACGACTCCATAATAAAGGAACAACAGCTCTTGCTTGGTTCTGAACATAAACATTTGTCCAAAGTGGCTGGTTAGGAAACTGTAAAAGAAGTGTATCAGTATTTGTGGACATATTCTCATTGTCAATGACCAGTCTTCGGGGAACAGCATCAAAGATAGTTCCAGCAGCACCTGCATTACTTGGACAACCAAAGCTTCTTCCACCTATTGACAATTAGGCCAAAAGTTTAGCGGGTATATAATTTGACAAGCTGAAGAAGCAAAAATATGTTGCTGCAATTTTCTAAGAGACATATTTCCAGGAAGTATTTGGACACAAGGAGCAGCCAACTTGGTTGATGACATACATCATAGATATCCAAAGCATGCCGACCAAAAAAGTGCACCATATCCATATGCTTCGGGGAAAATAAATAGATAAGTAGAAAATAACCAATGATCCATTCACTCAGAAAACAGTAAAAGCACCTTTTCTGCCGTACAACACATATTGGGATAGATGAGGCTATGTATTTGAACACAACCCATGCATACAAAAATCTCCGGCAGGTCATTAAGGGCCAATAACTGTCTCTAATTATGATAACGGAATGAGATTAAGCACAATCAGCCGATCCAACCTGCTTCAATCCTGACGTATAGTACCCAGGACAGGTCTATAACTAATTCAATGTTTTTGTAGTTATAGTTCATTTGCATTCATGTAAATGGAATGGTTTGAATTGAATGAATGAAGCGGAAGAGTTTTAGACAGTGTCTATTAGACCATTTATAGTATCAACTCTACCCATTACCACAGCCTCTACAAAAAGTTTTAGTTGGAACTCATTAAGCCTACATATAGCAAGTTCCAAGTGAACAGATCATTACAATAAATCAACTTCACGAAACCAAAAAATGGTTAATTCATGTATTTGGTAACACCCTGCACTCAGTACACATATATGACCCGTTTAGATTGAAACTGACTGGGATATACTAAAATGTATCTGGTGGCTTAAGTTGGATTGAGGTTGATTGTAGCATGATTGTGAGAAAGTGTGGTGTGGGGTGTATAAGTAAGAGAGGTGTGAGAGCAACGTAATGCTTTTATAGGTATCTAGGGTTACAATTAAGTGTGCCCTTGTGTGCTCTGGATTATATTTGAATATGAAGTAGCTCAAAAAGGGTTAGGTGAGATAGATCGGTTGGCAATCCAAACAGGGTTATAGCAGCCTTTGGGATTTAATTAAAGGTTCCAAATTTAGTAAAAAAAAAAATTACAAAAATATTCTTCTCTCCAGATGCATTAGTCTACAAGTAACAACACTAACAGGAAGAGTTTGGCTCAAATAGATCTCACCATGTGCTGAAATTATTGGGTCATCATGCCTGCTAGCGACATTGACAGAAATCCTTCCACCACCACCTCCCGCAAACCCATTACCTCCACATGCACTTATTTTGCCACTTCCCGTCCTGCACAGCATGGAAGAAATCAGCCATAATAAATTTAAACCTGAGAGATGACAAAAAAAATAAATGGCATTGATGGCCTCGGAAGAAAAGATGGAACAAGTATCTTAGAAAATCAATAAGCAGAAAGCGCGAAAACAAGACAATACTTCCTACCAAATATGGAAGATTCTTTGTTTTTACTAGTGAGCTCCCGTAATAATTACGCATGTATCTCGTGACATAACAAGGACTAGGCATACCATTTTTTTACATAGAAATCACTAATAACCTCCCACATTAGTGAGTTGATGTATTTCTATATTACTGTATACCTCATCTTATGCTTCTGTAGAGAAACTTGCTATACATGGTTCTTAAACTACTTAGGCATGAAACTTTTAATTGCTTCCTAAATCTGATTATGTGATAACAGACAGAGAGAAAGGTCAGGAACAACGAAATCAAGACCCAGGGAAACTAGGATTTGTAATTGTACATGCAAATTTAGATGGAAGATCACTGAAACGTTCAAAATTCTTAAGGTATTTGTCCATATTGTAATCTAGAACCTCCTTTAGCTTTCACTTGGAGCAGCCAAGAGGATGTTATCATATTAAACATGCAGCCAATCTCAGACTGCTATGTTTGCTCCGACAGAGTTTTCCTCTTGTGCTCTACTGTGCCCATATAACAGCTAACGTGGACGGTTAGTAAACCATTTCTCCTCTACTTGACATGCCATTTTATTAGGGATTATAACTCTTTTAGATTTGGGTAACACGCTAAGTTCGCCAAACAGTCTGATTACAAATATCAGAACTCTTAGTGTGAAAGTCTAGTATAATAACTTCTATTTACCAAACGACAACATGAGAAGGCCAAGATCTCAAAGTCACGGAACAAAATTGACCGCAGAACAACAAAGGATCATGTTTGGAAATGCATGATCACACTATGAAAAATGCCCTAAGTTTCGGGGAACCTTAAAAGCCGGATCTAACTTCTAACTGACTAAATCATATATACATCCTCATCAAATAATCGCATTTAACTCTCTTCCTTAGCTCATATACTGTCTGCACGTATTATGAGACGACATGTAAACGTGTTTCCCTGCATGCAGTAACAACGCGACAAGCCCGAAGCAAGAGAATATGTAAGTAATACATGATAAAATCCAGTTACTAAATATATCAAGCAAAACTACACAACTAAGCACCATCCAAGGGAGTAAAAGAATTACTACATTTTCGTGCCAATAACGCAAATGCTGCCACCGGATCCTCCTCCCCCTGTATTCCCACCATCTCCTCCATCCGCCAACAGCATCCCAAGCGCACGAACTGCAGTGGCAGCTCTCAACCAAATCCTCCCACCCCCTTTCCCTCCATAGTCCTCCGAATAATTGGTAGTATCCCCTCTACTCCCAAAACTCTTAGGTTCATCCAATGTATCCCAACCATAGGCGTCTCCACCCCACTCCTGCTCCGGCAGCCTCCGATTATCAACCAAACAGCTAGCTCCCCTCCCGCCATAACCTCCACCACCACCCTGAGCACTGTTTGGCGTCCCTGTGGAGGCAATCGCCGGTTCACCACCCATAGCGGTGACATTGATCACCGAACCCTCGGATAGAGTGAGATTACCGGAGTCTATGACAACCGAACCGGCAAGTATTTGGGCATTAGCGCTCAATCGAAATTTGCCGGTGATATTAACGAGAATCTTGCATCCTAGAATAGGGCAGGTGAGAGTGACACCTTGCAGGACGAAGAGGCTACCGGTACCGGTGATGTTTACACCGGAGGTTAAATTGAGGTTGTAATTGAGCTGGCAGGTGGTATTCAGAGAACCAATGCCTCTCAAATCTTCGCAGGAGACAAGCGTAAGCGAATCATTTCGCAAATCAGAATTACCGGAGAGAGCAATTTGAAAGAACGAGAAGAAGAAGAAGAAGAAGAGAAGCATGGAAGAGGAAAGGTGGTTTTTGTGTTTAGGGGTGGCCATGATGACAGTGAAGGTAAATTGTTGATGAAGAAATGTGGATTGTGAGTTTGATTTTGATTTTGATGAGCTGTAATAAATACTGCATTAGGATTGATGAAGATGAATTTGGTATGTATGTAGATTTGAATGTAATTGACAATTGTATGCAACCCAAAACAATTATGATTATGTGTCTCTGTGTTTTTGGTTGGTGTCAACAGGTGGAGACTGGAGAGAATGCGAGGAGTTCGGGCATGGCTTCCTCGTTTCATTTCCATCCAGGAATTGTGTCAAATCTCAATTCTGAACTACTTACTACTGCAAGTCTGCAACAAAAACTATGGTCTACTAATGTGTCCACACACAAATTATTAACATGGAGGATTTTTTAGGGTTTTTAATTAAGTATCTAGCTTATCATCGGGATGCTTACATATAACGCTATGAGTAGCAACATGCACGAAATGATTTTGGAGAATGCAGGAAAAGTTTCGTTCAATTTTTTTGTTTTAATTTATCGTTATAGTTTAAATTTATTTCTCTCCCGCCTTTTTTCTTTCGCTTGCGCACGGTTGGTATGTATGACGAGTAAACCAGTTGCGGTAAATAAATGACATGCTCTTATGGAAAGATGTATCTATATGTTGAGCCATTAGTCCCAAGTATTGATAAATGTTCGGAGAACAGCTTGAGGTTTACTGACGGGACTCTTCTGCTTTAGCATGCAGTTAATTGTGGTTCGATTAGCTAAGTCGGTGGAATTAAATTTAAAGTACATGAGTTATTAATGTGATCAATATCATAATGGGTCGGAGTACATGATTGAACAGTTCTAACATCTTAATGTATGTTCTCAGAGTTGTATATATCTATGTTCAACTACTTTGTGTTTCAATTAGTAGAGCTGCATCTTTTTTAGTGTAAAAGTTTATGATTATGTGCTCCATGAGTTATTTATGGAAACGACTTATTGTACTTGCAATCAAACTGCGTAAATCAATACTTTGTTTTAGGGTGGTTAGTCAATGTGTCTGCGTAAATCAATATATCTGTTTTTTCTTTGTTTTTATTGCCTTTGCATGTCGATCATTTATTAAATTTGCACATCGTCTGGTTTGCATTTTGATATTGATTGTTTGAGTTAGATTTTGTTGTAGACCAATCCTAACAATGGTGTAGTGTTAATAAAAAAAACATTCAGGAAGACTAAAATACTCTCTCTTTCGCTTATCGTAAAACGAAATTGAAGAAAATCGATGGACCAACATAGATGCTTAGAGAGTGTCATTACTCAACCCAAAGCCCGAATGGGTGAATTTCATTAACTATTCCTTACTGGAAAATCAGTAACAATATTGAAAACCACAATGCCACCCAACATTGTTGGCCACCTTTAAAATTGGATTTTATTCAATAAAAGAAAAATAAAGGGACTTAGTTTCTACTAGTATACGTAGTATCGTTACACGTGCAATAATTAAATTAATATATGAAAATCAAAATTAGTTAATCATATTTTATTAAATATATCCGTTTAAAATAAGAAAAGTCAAAGTTATAAAATATGAAACAAAAGAAGATTGAATGTCATAATTAGTTGATAAATCCGTTTTATTTTCTTTTGAGTAGGTATTTTAAGAGGCGGTATATATATACACTTACTTATATAGAGACATATGTTATTAATCAAAATGTACGTTGTTAACATCGATGTTTTCATAATCAAAAATATATATTTTGTTAACAACATAAACGCTTTTGATTAAAAAATATCTATGATTTTATTGATAGATCGGTCATAGATAAGCTTATTTAAAAACCTGTTTTCTTTTATAGTATGTCAAAATGAATTGAATTGGTCTAACTTAAATTGATTTAACTGTCACCTCCCATTAAGTATTCGATTTTATATAGTAGTAAAATATTATTTGTGAAAAATTGGAACAAAATTAACATCACTTTAAAACATAATTCTAAATCGCTTCCCATATTCCTATATTTGGTTGATTAGTTTATTTGAGAAGAAAACTAATCCATTCTTTGTAAATCATAGTCAAAATTAGAAGGGTAAATTTGTAAAGAATTTTTGATGTAAGAACCTCTTTCACATAGTTGGCTTTTATATATTAAAAGATTAAAAATAATTCATGTTAATTAAACATGCACTAACATTTATGTATTAACAAATTGACATGAATTCACTTTAACTTTTTACAAAAAAAAAACCTAAAAATAGTTACGAAAGGGAGCTGCTACATTCTAAAATGGCTCATGTTTACAGCTTTGACTAAACTATTTATCTCGATATGATAGAGATGGACTTTAGTCAGAATGGCGTCTGCCGTGGATGGTGGTGGTTGGGTTTAGAGTTGGAGAAAATTAAAGATAAAAAAAAGAGATAAAAGAAGAAATGAGGATAAGAAATGAAAAAGAAAAAATTCAATAAAATTAAATATTGGGATTTTTTTTTTTTTTTTTTTGTTTTTGTTTGTTGTCAATTTGTAATTGCTTTTCAAAGTAGTGTAGTGTTTGTGTTTAAATGTAATTTTTTTTTTATTGTAGGGGGCTAAATTGATTTAAAACTGTGGGTATATTATGTGGAAACCTCTTAAATATATGTTAAATTATACATAAATTTGGATTCCATAAAAAAATCACTTTTAAACACCCTGGCTATTAAATGTAGAAAATGTCAACGTTAAATATACTTAAAATCATCAAAATGCACCGAAATTCTGAAAATTTAAAAAATAAAAAAAAACAAAAACAAAACCGGACAAATAGAAAAAGATTTAAAACCCCTCTTCGTCTACGCCATGACCCATAGGCCTGGTGGAACGCTCCGCCCCCAATCAGTGATAGATGCTATGCATTAAAGGCGGAGCTCAATGGTAGAGCTCAAAGTTCCGCCACCACTAGTGAGTCTCAGATAGTCGCTATTTAATTTTTTTATGATTTTCTTAATTGTTTTCCATATTTATGACATCATGATGACGTATCGAGGGTCATTGCTGAAAGTTTAACGGCTGTGGGATTTAAAGTAAGAATTTAATAGCGATGGAGTCAAATAATTCAATTTTATTGAAGTATATTTATATGTAATCTAGCATATATCTTTTATATGAAAGTATTTCTTTTATGCGCTCTCCAAAATTGCTATTCTCCTGGCTTTGGTCTCTGGTCTTTCGGTGAGCTGATTGGGACTTGGGAGTGGGGAGAAAGATAAGCCGATTAAGGAGATGTATGAAGTCATTTTCCCTTTTCTCATATATCTGGGAGTATTTACAGTATATGGCCTAGAGCTTGGTAAAATTGATATATGTGCAGTTTAGACAGAGGTCTGGGGAAGAGGAATAAGAAATTAGATTTATAAAGAATTTTACTGCAGAAAGTAAAATACAATATTTGATCCTGAAAAGAAGGATCGCATATTCTATATGTGATATGATAGTCTTTAAAGGAAAAAACAAACAACACGGTCTTCTTCTTATAACTAAACTAGATCACTGTGATGCGATCAATCTGTTTCCCCAAGTTGCTTCTCCATCACAAGTACCCGTCCCGTCCCAATTTACCATCTCAACTTTGCTGGAAAATACTGCAATCATAAATTTACTTCACATTAGTAAAGAGCAAGCAAGAAAGAAAGCTATCAATACGGAATCATAGCTTCTATATGTATGTATACCTTCTCGATGAGGGAGAGGTAGTATGGTTTCACTTTCTCAACGTCAACGTGAACCTTGCTCTTGCTATACAAGTCGTATTTGTTGAAAACGTGAAGCCACTTCAAGTTGTCCTTGTCTTCCTGGTCCATCAAATGTGTGTAAGCTCCAGCTTTGTGCAACGGATAGAACGAATGGTAACGAATAATGAACAATGCAGCCGAAGGCAGAGTTGTTCCATTCTCCTTTGCCACCAAGTACATGTAGTCATCGTGTCCCCATGACATGACAACGTTCTCAAGACCGCACCCCTCTTCGTAAATTCCATTCTTAGTTTGGTAATCAGGGTTGTTCACATCAGGATTCTCCTTGAAGTACTGCAGGACAAAGTTGAATTGAATCAACAACATAATAATATTCAATTTCAGTTAAAAAAACAGGAATGTTAAACGCAGAACAATTTTTACTAAACGCAGAACAAATTTTTACATATTACATATAATATCACTATTATTATAATTTACAAAATGGTTCAATAATTTGAAAAAATTACTATTTTACCTAAAAAAAACATCAAACAAGTTTATTCGAATTAATTTTATCATCCGAATGAATAAATCGAAAAAACTTAAAAAGAAAAACACGAAAAACACGAAGGTGATTTTATCCAAAAAACACTTTTATTTATGCATTTCAACTCTCTAACATACATCTTTGTCTTCGAATCTTCAAACAAACATAATTGAAGAACACGAAGGTGATTATGATCTTCAAACAAACATAATTAAAATTTAAGAGCAATGTTATAAAAAAAAAATTAATCAAATCATACACGGTAAAACAATATTTTTAATTACTTAAAAAAACCGAAAAAAACTCACGAAACGGACAAAATTTAATCTGATAGACCTCAAGTCTGCCAAACGGGCCGTAGGGCTACCAGAACAGACCGTCTGGCAGTCCTCAAGGCTGCCAAACGCCTGGCTAATCTGCAATTTCGTATCTAGATTGTCAGGTCATCGCCGAATAGTTCCGATTTTGAGGGCTACCAAACGTGTTTTTGGTCCTTTTTTTATTTTTTTTTAAAATTTTGGTGAAATATTAGTTAATTTAAATATACAAACGCAATAAAATAATTATAAACAATATAAATATCAAATTAAAAAAATATACTTCTTCATTATCGGCATAATATGGCTAATGATTGTACGACATTGATTTTTGTCATACATGACATCAGAACAGATATATCGCTTATATATTTTTGAAAATGTGATAATTTGAGAAATTTTTCCAAAATGGGACTAATTCTATATTTTTATCAATCAAGGGCCTTTGCAATATATAAAAAAGTGCTTTTACGCTTAAGAAAAGTTGCTCATGCTTAAGGTTCTAAAAAAAATTCTTTGAAAACAAACAGTTCATGATGTAACAAACAACTTTACTTAGTACGTACTGTATTAGTTATTACCTTGTGGTGAATATTGGAATCATCAAAAGCACAGCCAAGAGGGAATGTGTCACCTGCATCAGTTGATCAGAAAATTAGTACATAGACCTTTTTTTATAAGTTATTTTGTTACATTCATGGGGTGATTTGTTATATGCACAAGTATCTTGGTAGCTTTAAAATGACTCCGCCGCCCAAAAATGGATCTGCCTATACAGCCATACAGGAGCAGGCAGAATGAAATCCAAGGGGTGCGAAAATGACATTTTAGAAATTTAGATGTCGCGAAATGCTAAAATTTCCATAAGTTGAATAGAAAAATATCCAAATTTGAAAATCAAGGCGGCCAGCCCGCAGCCCTTATCGTTCATAAATAATGTACGAGTATTATCCTTGAAATTTCTAAATTTACTAATATTTCTGACTCTGAATCTGCACCTACAGATGACCTTGTATAAGGACTTGAACTAATTAAATTATTGGAAAAATTATTATATTTCTTCGAAACATGTACTTGGCATATTCACATAGTTTACATTGTGGTCTTTCCGGTTCCGTAGTAAAGTCAGGTCTGCTTTGATAGTAAATTACTTACCAACAACAGCCCATTGAGGGAGCTCCCCAAAGCTAGGAAGAAGTAGTACCTTTCCCAGATCTGTCAAATTCAAGCACAAAACGTAATCAGTTCATTAAATCTTGGCACAAAACAATTCAACAGCGACTTTTAAAACTCATTTAAAATGTGCATACCATGAATAAGGGCAGTCAAATGCAACCAATCTTCATCAGGGTAATCTTGTCTAATAGCTTCAGCAGATTGCAGCAAGTGCTGAATTTGTGGCTCATCCAAATCAGGGTCACTTTCATCCACAACCTCATTCAGAAGCTCACAGCATTCCCATATGCTCATCTCTGTTCTGTCCAGTTTTCCATATTCCTCCCTCATTTTCTTCACCTTTATTTTGTCACAGATTAAGAAATAATCAGCCTTTAATTCACTCCTTAACATAGAGTCTACTATTTTAACAGCAATTAATTAACCATGCTTACAAAGTCATATGTCTGATTAATGTGTTGATTCTTGTAGAACTCCTCCACTGATTTCTGCCTCTCGCTCTCAACATCATAGGACCTGTCAAGTTTCATTAATTAGTTATAATAAACAATAATTTTCCAATATAAATCATAAAGATTCATATGAGTAAGTATCTTGGGACTCATACGGTCTCTGAATAATTTGATCTAGTTTATCAATAAAATCTCCGATAACGTTTATGTTCTCAATGTTTTTTAATATTAAAAAAGTATAATTTTATTGATAGTATAGATAAGTATAAGCCATCTAGAGTTTGTATCTAGGAGACCTCGTGAAGATGAGTAACATGAAGGAAGAAAATAGCAAACCTGAATGAATTTCCAAAAGCGTTGATGTCAGGGGCATCGAATCCAGATTCTGGTGTGTAAAACCCACCATCCAAAACCAGTTCATTTTCATTACATGGAAATTTCTTGTCCACCACTTGCGAACCTATGAACATCAATTAACACGGTAAGAAAATAAAATGAAAGGCAAATTTCTTTCAGTTCAGGTCAGGTCAGGTTACATTTTAAAAGAATTACCTAGGTCGGGCTGTTCAATGAGGATCGTCATTTTCGCAACAGAATAATAACAGAAGACTAGAGTTTTTTTTTTTTTTTTTTAAGAATACAGAAGACTAGAGTTTAGAGAGGGGCTTTAAAGGATAATAATGTATCTTTGGCTGGGTGTATAAAACTGAAGAAAAAGGATGGTATTTATAGTTATTTCAAAAAGTCCTTATCTGAGAATTTCGCGGTTTCGAGTCCTCAACTGAAATTCTGTATCTGTCCTTAACTGAAAATTTGCCAGTTTAGATTCCAAAGAAGGTTCGTCATCAACCTTCACAATCGTACAGCCCATTTCAATCGCGTGTGTTTCAATCTCTGGACCAACCAACTAGTGGTCTGCAATTACCTTAAACACGCGCGTGATGGAGAGGCATGAAGGGAAATGAGGAGAAAGCGCGTGGTGAGTAAGATAAGGATGGATTTAGATAATAGTGTGATGTATACTGACTCGGAACCAAGTCATACCGACGACCTTTCTGATTGATTTATTTTATTTTATTTCTAGGTCTGTTTCGATTCAGAGCTGTTATGTGCTATGCCACGATAAAACCTTAAGAAAATTGTGATCGGTTGACGGTGGTTGTTGGGACACGTCATCTTTAGTAGTAGATCTTTTGGGTTTCTGTATTAATTCGGCCGGCGGCGAACCAGTCGCGCATTGTTTGGCTTAAATACATACTCCCTTCGTCCCATAGAAGTTGTCCACTTTTATCATTTTGAACGTCCCGGTAGAATTGTACACTTTCATTTCTTTGCCATTTTAGGAACAATTATATAATTTTATATCCTCCACTACTACTAAAAATGTCAAAAAATATCTTAAACAATCAAACCAACTATCAATAAAGTCATAAAGTAAACCTCACATAAACTATATAGCGTTATAATATTACTCTACTTAAAACGTGTGCATGAACGGTAACATGGACAGCTTCACCGGGACGGAGGGAGTACATAAAATTTTGAAAGATACATGTATTTTATTAATACATGAGATACAAATTGATGTTATTAGGTATATTTATAATGTTTTGAACAATATTAAGAATGCTTTATGAAACAGACATTTTATATAATATTTTATATATGTGTATATCACCGATGTTATTCGTAAAACCTCTAATGTTTTTTATATAACCGTAATGTTTGTCCATCTCTTTTAATTTCTCTAAAACTCAACTGGAATTGCTAAATTCCATTTAGTACCCAACAATTCAAGCATATTTTCCAGGTTTATTGCTCTAATAAAAAGAATAGTATAGTTACCATGGTCTCTCTTATTGTGAGTCGCACATGTAGGGCTCATTGATTCACTTAGAGACTTAGAGGGTTAGATCATTATCTAATTTTCCATCTCACGTGGATAAAACTACCACAAATATTTCAGATATAGCATTAAACCAAGTTCACTATGATTGATTCTTTTGGAGGGGATTCTAGCATTTTATTTTTTATTTGAAAGTACTATGTTAGGAGCCGGCTTTGGCAAGAAACGTAGGTAATCCTACGTGGAATTAAAGAAACTGAGATCCTCAAATTTATTGTTTATCTAGTTATTTATATTAATTAATACTTCCTCCGCCTCAGCACAAACTTTCCACTTTAACTTTTTTCGGTAAACCGTCTCCAACTTTGACTACGAATTAATCTCAAACCGAAAATGTAAAATGTTCAATTAAATTATATAATAAAACTTTAGGAAGCTTGTGTTGAGACGGGGAAGTATTAATTATGGTTATGCTTAAATGTTAAACTACTTAGTTAGGAAGAAATCTAGTAGTATAGTATTACAATGTAAGGAATATTCTAGAAATATGATTTATGGGCTAGGGCTCATTGGTCTTTTGTAGAGGTTATGCCTCAACACCCTTATAATTTTATATATCGACGTTACTAGTTTATAGTAGAACGTAGTGTTCATGGTAGATGCATAGATTAGGTAGTCTGAGTACTTAAGTGTACTCTTGGTTTTCGATAGTATGCGTCTCTTACTCTCTTAGATTGCAGGAGTTCGTCGATATGTAGCCATTGTATTCTTGTGTTTGGTTGCTCTACTCTGTTTGAATATATAAAAGTTGCTTATGCTCTTTAGCAATGTGATCTTATAGATTTAGAGTTGGTCTAGTAGAACACATAGTCTAATGTGCTAAGCTATGTATATTACCTAAGAGAGTTTAGGTTGATTGGTTAATTGATAGCCTAATCGATCCGGGCCCAACATGCTTAATATAAACCTTATTCATTAAATACTCCGAATCCTGTAAGACTGAAAATAGGTTCCACGAGACATTGCACCACTTTAGAGAAAAAAGAAATTAGTCGAGGATAAAGAACTACTAGTCCCACTCTTTGAAATTAGATGAGTTGTCGACTAAATGAGGCTTGCTTGTAAAACATAGTCGGGATAGACTTTAATTGATTACGACTTGATTAATTAATAAAAGCTAGGACGATACATGAGCATGGTAAATTGTTTGGCAAAAGTTTGAGTCTGTCGGGCGCGGGCCTAATGATTAGCCACACCTTAAATCTTCAAAACATGTAACCGTGAAAGAATTGGTACACTACTCACCTAAATTACAATTACAAATCCAATTTAAACATTATAATAAATCAACTATACGTCTATACCATCTTACTTTAATTAGTAATTGCACACATTTTTCCACTTCTTCTAAGTTCTAAGACTATCTACACCACGAAAACATGTAAAATGTAACGCTCTAAAATTTCAAGTTAAATCCAAAAAGTTTAAAGGGATTGAAAATACTACTCATACCAACAAAGTGCACCTTTATTTTCGGGAATTCACACATAAGAATTCCAGAGTTAAGCGTGCTTGCTCTGGAGCAGTCTTATGATGGGTGACCAACTGAGAGTCTCCCGGTTCGGACAAATTGCGCGGGAAATGACATACGTTGGTAGAGTGGGCCCAACATATATCACCCGGAGAACTGCCCATGAGTAAATCAAGGCTTACCAAAGGGGGGCTCGATCGATTAGTAGTCGGTCACAATGATATCAAAGCCGTACAACCCAAAACTCACAAGGTGGATGGTTGGCGGACTATAAAGCATGGGGACGCGACAATTCAAGAGGGGTGAATGTAACGCCCCAAAGTTTCAAGTCAAGTCCAAAGAGTTTAAAGGGATCGAGACCGCTACTCATACCAACAAGGTGCAATTTTCTTTTCGGAAAGCCATTCATGAGAACTCCAGAGTTAAACGCTTTTGGAAAGAATCTTAACTGGTGATGTTCTTGCTCATGAACGAGTGAGAAAGTTAAATAAAATGGACTTTTGGCTATTGTACTGGGTGCTATAGTATATAGTTGTATGCTGACAGTTAGAAAATTAGTTAGGTATAAATAGTGTCGTTCCTTTGTATTTTTCACTTACTTTTCATTCTCATTATTTTCTCCTTCTCGATAATCATCAATGGAGTTTGGCTTGTAATTCAATTCGATTATTCAGTTGATGACACAGAGTTAGATTTGGTCAATTTTCTCTTTACTCGTTTCTTCACATACTAAGGCTTTGTTCTCTTCAACTGAAAACTCATTCAGCCCTGGGCCTGCTCAGCTTCAGCCTACCATTAGTTATATTTTATACTACAATTCAGCCTACTAATTCAAAGCTCAAGAATTTCAAATGAAGTAAAGCCTAAGTGCATGAGAAGGAGGGTAATATTTGGAGGATTGATTTTTTTTCCTTTTATATAGGAACATTTAATTAAATTTTACTTATTTAATATTTACTTGATGAGACGATATTAGAGTCTCATCTTACCTTTTTAACCACCTTTTGTTAGTCTCTATTTGCATTTTTTGTGTTTCTTGTGCGTTTTACATGTTTTCGTATTTTTGTTGTGATGTACAGGTTCGTGCGTTTTTAAGTGGAAACCGGAGGAAAACGACGTATTTCAAGGTCGTATTCGACAATAAAGGCTAAAAACTCCAAATTGAAGGCCCCAAGTTTGATTCCAAGCCAAAACGGGGATTTTGGGATTTGAAGGACTTGTTGCGACATCGCTTTCAAACTTGTCGCGACAAAAATGCATAGAGCTCAAGGAAGACTCAAAAGAGACTTGTCGTGACAAGGCCGATAAAGAGTTCATGTTCGCATGTGACTTGTAGCGACAAGTTTTATTTTGTCGCGACAAGTCGGTTTTTCCAGCCTTGTAATATTCGACTTAGGACGATTTTGAACATATTCTTTCATATTCTATTTAGTTTTTTCCCTCACTCAAGATCCCTAGTTTTTGGTCTTAGACTTGAGATTCATCTTAGTTGATTGTAATCGCGTACGATATAAATGAATTAGGATTCAGAGGTTAGAAATCTTCATTAATATATATATTTTCGCATTGATTCGTTCTTGATTTCTTCTATCAATCTTATGCCTTATTCATATATTGTTGCATCAATTATGAGTAGCTAATCACGTAATGAATGCGGTATAGTGATATAGGATTAATTGTTCGAGGGTTCCAAAACCATCAATTCATTCGTGTGCGTTAAGCTAGTCTAAAACTTTCGTAAAACGCGTAGAATTCAATTCTCTAGTTCAAGATCTTCAAATCGCTAGGTTAATAATTATTCGTCTGACAATCGAATAAGTTCTCTAGTTCAAAATATTCGAAAATGTATTGGTTTAGGTTGAATTCGCAGTTTCTGGACAAATAACTGTGACAACGAGCATACGAACGATTGGCTAAACACGCGCATGATTTACCTAAATTGCTATTGCATTCATTGTTTTTCCATCGTTTATTATGAAACTCTTTTTTTGTTTACTTTAGTTTAATTTCTTACGCAAAAATCACAAATCACTCGATATTATTGCGCAAACACTTATGTTTTTGCACTCTCAAACGCTAGGTTGCTTTGTTAACTCTTTGAGAACAATTTCGTAGTTTAAGCTTGTTACACAACTCTGCAGTTACTTTTTTACTTTTTAAATAAGTACTAATTTGAGCATATCATTACTCTGCATAGATATGAAATATTTACTACGTTAAATCGACATGTTGACTTTAATATACGTATCTCATTTGAAGTATCTCAAGTTATTTACTATATTTTGTTTATCCGCTTATTTTTACTGGACATATTAAAATTATCCAAATATAATCTTCCCAAATACATGTTTGTATGTTTATGTAAGTTTTTATGCAAAATACATGATGCGGTATTCTTTATCCCATTACGTATTATTCGTTAATATATATATATATATATATATATATATATATATATATATATATATATATATATATATATATATATATATATATATATATATATATATTTTTTTTAATTTTTTTTGCACAAAGCTAGTGATCATATTTTTACTTATTTCATGTATCCCTGCACCGGTATGAAACAATGACTATATTAAGCCGACATGTTGTCCTTAATTAGCATTCGAATCACCCTTTAGAGCAACCTCAAGTTATTTACTTGATTTGGTTTTTATCCAAGATCCATTAAAACTCTCAAACTCATGATAACTTAACTTGATAATTCAAATAATTTTTTATTACTTAGTCCCTTGAAAATGAAATAGACAATAAAATGGGTATACTAAGGCTTAGTTGTCCCATTCACACAGTTGATTAATATGTAAGTAATAAAGTATAATATTTCACTTCCTAATAATACAAATGATAATCTTCCAAAGAGAGAAACATCTCTATATCAAATTCATGATGCAGTAGAACTAACTTTATTTTCCCTACCTAGTATACAATATTTCCTTATAAAAAAAACAACCATACTTAATTTAATCTCATGCAAGTACACTAAGATTTTATATGTTGTAAAAGGGAAATTATCCATGCTTTTTGATAATTACATAATAACTATTATTTGACTTAACTAAACCAACAATACTTTGATGCATAGTATAAATATACGTACCGTTGGTGTTACTGGCAAAGAAAACTGGAAATGTTTACCAATACTAACTTGAGTGGTAGTGGTTCAAGTTCTGTAGGGAGGAAAACAAGAAATTTGAGAACTATCTCGTTGAATTCACTGAAGATTGTAGCAATCGATGGGAGCGAATTGCGGCAGAGCTTGGAACCAAGACATCACATGAAGTCGAGAACCACTACATTCTATTGATGAACAACATAGCTGCGATTGAAGATGGGCTAGTCGAGTTGCCAAAGTATGAAAACCAGCCATCAGTGGTGCGAGAAAAATTGCCTAAAACACCAAGACCATGGACTGATGAAGAACACATGTCATTTCTGCAGGGACTTGAAAAATATGGCAAAGGGGATTGGAAGAGTATTTCGAGATACATGGTGATAACTAGAACTCCTGCCCAAGTAGCAAGCCATGCTCAAAAGTACTTCAAGCGCCAACAAAAGGGCGAAGGAGACAAGAAAAGACCCAGCATCTTTGACAAATGAATTGATGAGAAAAAATCTGGTTGATTTTGTTTGAAACTTGGAGAATTATTTTCTATAATTGATATGGTATGGAATAATGATATACTTGAAGTGAAAAAATGGTTTAGTTTACATATATGTTTTTAATAATTTGTTTGAATGTTGTTGATTTTGCCGAAAATCCTAATAAAATATCATCGATCCTATTCAAATTATTTATTTATGGTTTATTTATTCATTTGATTTTTTTGCGCTAAAGACAATGATAAATAGATTCCATTTAACTACTTGCTTTGTATTTTAGCTATTCAATATAGTTTACTTATTACAATAGATGAAGGTAGTATTCCATACTAATAACCGAAAGGTAAAATAAAATAGTAGCAATCAAGGTCAAATACATTTTATTGTAAATAATAAATCAAATTAACTCATGAAGAATGATAGTAGGATACATACGATAAAGCAAAAACAGAGACTAATAAATCAAATTCACAGAATATCGCTTTCAATTATAAATAATAATTGAAATTAATGAATCTCAAACAAAGATCCTGATCTTCGTGAACCGTGATAAAACATAGTAAACATTAGTTAATTAACTAAATAAAACAAATTGTAATATAACATTGAAGTTGTTATAAAAAATACCTCAAAGAGAGCTAAACACCTCCTTGTATACTACGTTGGTCGTCAGACGGCTGATTACCTTCCTCATCAAGCGCCAACACCTTTAGCCCTTTCTTGCTCGTTACTCGAGAATGCCACATATAGTTGTCCATGACCGAAACAGAGTTTGGAAGGTGAGTCTAACATGAGAAAGTGATTGTCCCGACTTTGTCGATTGTCATCAGACAGCAAATCGAGATAGGAAATTGTCTCCTTTGGAATCTAATAGGAAACTTAGTAAGATCGAAGGTGTGAGTACCATTCGAGGTATGAAAACCTTCTTCCAAAGATTCTTTCCATGTATAGTCTTAATTTCAAGAACATGTTTTCCAATTGCAAGGATAATCAATCTAGTGCTACATAGCTCGTTGATCGGTCAATGTTCCTAAGGAACATAATAGGAGTGCCGATCTTCAATCGATTATGTGGTTTGGTATTCCCGATGCCTTAATAGTGTTTAGGAACTCAACGAGTAAACATCTTCTATTTACGATGTCATCTTCATCGGGACAAATGGCATCCAACTCTTGAACTCTGGCATCTCCGTAAAATGGACATTATATAATCATCGACCTTGTACGATCTCATTAATAGGAGCAAGAATAGCTCTATCTTGAAAATACCTACCATCACCGACATGGGATAATAAGTTCGCTATGTACTCTTAACGATCACAATTGGTGCACCGCTAGAACGGATCAACATGTTCGCATCTTGAATTCTACCTCACCATCATTATCACCACCAATTTCACCATCTCCAACTTTCAAAAGCCACTCCGCAAACTCTTTTATTGTCTCATTCTCGGATGGTGAGCTGCCAGACTGATTAGAAATAACATTATTAGTGCAGAATATAATATAAATAAATACTATAGTCTTTAAATTGCATTAATTTGAATATAAATGAAAATTACTATGAACTGTAGGATAATACCGCAGACGATGTTCTTTGTAAGTTTAACACGACATGAACTCCAAAGCTTCTTAGATGAGCAGAGAGAGGCGTGTACTATATCCTGCCTACTTCCCTTTGGTATTACCGGCAAGATTTGTCTGAAATCCCCACCAAATACGACAACCAATCCACCAAATAGCTTGTTCAACTCACTGCCATGGGGACCTCTCATTACATCATTTAGACTGCGATCAAGTGCCTCAAAGCAAAACCTATTGGTCATGGGAGCTTCATCCCAAATGATCAACTTGGTATTTTCAACAGCTTCATAATTCGCCTGTGTAATTTACTACATACGGTAGTCTCGCCGACTTGCAATGGAATATCAATCTTGAATGGGTCAGGCCATTGAAGAAGAAGAGAAGCTATGCCACTCGATGCAACCGGTAGAACTATGTCACGCCTACCACGTAACGCAGAATATAATGTATTCCATAAGAATGTTTTTCCGCATCACCATAACCGATAGGAAAAAACTCCACCATTACCGTAATTAACGACATCCATAATAGTATGGTATATGCATCGCCATTAGTGAGACATGGATATATGTATTTATCGCCAATCATCTCATCAACATCATATGACATTTCCTCAACAATCAAATTATTCATGCCATTATTAATTGTTGCATTGTCGGCATGGGCATACCTTCAATACCACTCAAGCTAAATCCATTCTCATAGTAAACTTTCAATCTCAGCAAGAGCGAAATTCTTCAATTGTTCTTCACTAAGCTCCAGTTCTACATTTAATAAATGAGGGATGATGTTTAAATATGATGGGTGACAATAAATGAACAATATGTCAGAGATATTAATTTAAATAAATAATTAAAATTTCATACCGGGATTTTTCAATTTCCTACGCATCATATACTGGATGTCATCCGATAAAAACTCCCATGAGCTTTCCCATACATGCAGAGGCCTTGACATACTATCAGACTAAAGCAGAATAGCGAACAAATGTCAAAGGAAACGTCCAGATCCCCAAAAACTGGCTTCCTATATAGCATAAATGTACTCCTTGTCGTCATCGAGCAAGCCCAAAGCAAAACATGCATCGCGGTAAGTTGCATGAACAACACCATCAATCGTTCGCAGATCCTCGAAGCAAGTAGCACCCCTAATATGATTCAACATTATCCTCATGTAATAAAGAGGACCAGTCTTAATTGGGACGTGATAAATTCGTCCGACTTTGTTGTTGAACTGCTTCCTATCTCTCCAAACCTTTCCTAGAATCCCACACGTAATGTTTAGGAACTCAACATACAAAATCGACGTGCTTCAGGATTATGTTTGTTGAACTCCATCCATTTTAGGAATTTTATCTCGGAAACTGTATGTTTTTCAAGCAGGTCAGTTATTAGGTCACCATCCTTAAATGTGACTGACTGTTCTCCCTCCATATGAAAGGATAAACGTTCGACGGGCGAGTCTCTGTAATGAATATCATATCCCATAATACGCCAGACGGCTTCACATGCAGATACATACCGACAGTCGACATAATCCTTCACCTCATTATCCACAGTTATATTGGCACCTATCCTATCCACCCCTTTGTTGACGTACTTGAAGAGATATTTTATTGAATTGGACTTATTGCACCATTCAACATTAATGTGTGTCTGGTACTTCATCAATAGAAAGGGATTATGTGGTACGATGAACCTGTGGAATTATATCAAATGAACTTAGTCGTGTTGATATAAAAACAAAAATAAAAAATGGTTAAACAATAACAGTATAATGAGATTGATTATTTAAATTAAATAATTTATGACTAAATGTACCTATTATCAATAAGCTCCTGCTCTTCTCAATTGTGGCACCAGATTACGCCTCAGTATACCGGGTAGCCATTGCCGTCAAATATGGTACGTTCATTAAAAGATTTTGGGAATTTCTTAGAGCATTTCTTCCCATCATGCATGCACGGTGAGGTTGGATTCAATGGACCGCACGGACCATGTACCATGTACTCAGATACGACCTTGTACAACTCCGGGTTAAGTTCCTTGTCAGGTATCTCAGCGGATATGAACTCATCTATAGCATCTCCTGACATGTTTCTGTCCCCTCAATCTACCCAGAGAAGAATATGTGCATGGGAGACCACGCTTCAAACTCAATGGTGTACACGCCTACTAAATCCAAAATATTAAAACAATAAATAATAATTACAAATTAATTAAAAAATAACATGCTATGAAAACAGAAGGCAAAAATTAGTTCTATGATGAGTGATTACCTCCTATGGCCTTTCCAAAGACATTTTATGTTTTCAAATCCTTTATTAGTTGATCCAACTTCATCTTGAAGATGCGACTCAATACATCAGGTCTACCTCGACGCAAACCCAGACTCCACCCAACGTGTGATCTCGTGCCATTTCGATTGCATGTGAAAGTGATGAAGAGTTCAGATAGCCTATACTCTTGAGATGTCCATTGTATCTTGGAAGTTCTCAACCATATATCCGGACCTCCAACAAAAGAAGATGGCAACACAAATCGCTTACCAACATTTCCGTAAGATCATTCGATCTATATCACCGTTTTATGGCATCATCAAGGGACTTATAGTTATCGATCTCAATAATGGTTGGTTCCTCATCACGAATGAAAACCTTTGAGATTCCATCATCATGTAAGCATCTACTATGAACCGGAACAATTTCCTCGAGTAGTATGGTTTGTGCTTCATCGCACGATCAAAAATCCAAAAGACAAAAACTCCTCGATAGTAACCTCAGGCCTAACACTTTCGACTTATCAAAGTGCATAATCTCCGATGATATCCATCTTCACCATATGGGAAAAGTAGGGATATTGCATCGAAGGTAGCTCGGATGAAATTTAGAAATCCTCTTAAAATCTCCTTGTTTAGGCTCGAGAATAATATCACGGATCCATGTCATACCATCGTTACACCCATTCGATAAGTAAAGTTATAAAGTTAGTTAATTTATAATATAGAAATAGCGTATACATGTTTATATCACGATATTATCTAACTAAGATTGGCATTAGAGCAAACATACCAACAATTAATGCACATTTAATTCGTAATATGTTGGTAGATTGTACATCCATCCTTCACGTGATCTCCTTCCAATAAGACATAGTTTCACATTCATGTCAAAGACTCTCCTTGAAACGATCGGCACCATACGAAAATTTTTGGCAATTGATTTTCCGATCTATCATGTCTTTTAGATCATCAACAATAGATGGATCTACAAAATGAAGATTTTTGATCGCAAATAATTTTTTCCTCAACATGAGCTATTAACTTATATGCATATTGTAATCAAAATGTATATATAGAATTAACTAAATCAATAACATTGCATGAAGTAGAGATATCATACCTAACAAAGATCAATTCTATCTTTAGTTTCATCCTCCGCAGACATATAAAGTCGAGAAAATTTAGGAGTTTCACCTTCATCCGCAACAAACTACCAAGCCTATGATAATTATTTCCGCCAAGCGTATGTATAAGGACCACTCCCATTGTCGATCGAATTGTCTTGTATACCACCCATCAAGTAAATGCATACATCATGTTGTAAGCTCTTATGTGCTCAATATAATTTCTACTCTTAATATGCCTATTTTGCAAAAGATCACTTAGAGACGCGAGGTCGCTCGAGAGTAGGTAATCAGATTTTGCCACGCCACAACACAAACCAAATTCGGATTGCTCAATGGAGAATTTTTTATCCTCTCGTCGAACCACATAAGTGCGCCACAAAATTTACAGGCATATGTAGGATCACCCATATCTTGATATGCTACATGATGATAATTATAAATATGATTAATAAAGAATATATATATATATATATATATATATATATATATATATATATATATATCTATATATATCTGTGTGTGTGTGTGCGTGTGTCTGCAAATATACATAACCATGGTAATAGATGATTACCTACTACTGAGATGCCAATATTCCTTCGAGCAATCATATCCTTCTTGTCTTATCTTGCTTTCGCTGTTTCTCTTTCAGAATTCTTATTTTTCTCAGCACTTGAGGGCTCTTCGGGAAGAACCCTTTGCAAATTTTGGGTATATTTATCGAGTAGATGTTCTATATGCTTATCCGCAAGTGGTATTGATTGTTCGACATTAAGAGGCACTGGAATTTCTGAATCTTAAAAAAATGCGCTTGTTAGGTATATTTGAAGACCCTTCATCCCATCAGTACAAAATATATAGATGTAATCACCGATCAAATAAAAAATAAAAATAAAAATCAATATACTTACTATATCCTCTCGAATCTTCATGGTACATGAAATAATCAAACGGATTTGACTTGAGATGCCCTCATTGTTAGAGTAAATCTCCTGCTCATTTTATTGAACCTCAGAATAACCTTGTAATCTTCATTCATATTCCTAGGTAGAATATATAAATGTGCTAATATAATTAGAACAAATTTCATGTGAGGGCATAAACGGATTATTAATACATCATTTCAACTTACTTGATGATCGCCCAAATCAAGCGATGAAATATCCATGGAAATTTGCTTTGTAACTTGATGTAGGACATCCCACCAATAGTTAGTTGCTTACCGGTCTAATGTATGTAGAGCTCTCAGAACGCCGTTGATAACTCCAGTGATGTACCTGTCCATGCACTATAATGATATTTGTATAATCAAACATACTAACACTATTAAAAAATATATAATTATACACAAAATTAAAAGCAACAAAAAATTATACCATCTGTAATACACCAATGGAATGCTTCCTTGGTCGTGGATATCGCATATCGGTACAAAGAATTTAGATAGACCAACATTTGGTGTAGTTAAAACTAATTTTGACGACGGTTGCTATTTGTAATGGTTTGGCCCGAGCTCAACACCGATACAAATAATATCGTTAAAAGAGCTTTATATACGCATAAATTCACAAAACGCATAAATTGATATAAAATAAAAATTACCATTGGTGATGTCCTTCAATGGTGATACGATAGTAATGGGCCCGGGATATTGCATTACCATTTTGATCCGCTCGAGGTCAGAAGGATTGATACGATGCTCGGTTCTTTTAAAGCTTGTACCATTTTCATTATTAACTTGATCGATCATGACAAACAAAACAAATAAAATAATATTATATATTTCACATACATATAATGGAATATGTATTAAATATAAAATATATTTAAATTCAATAGAATACTACCATTAGTAATATCATTCAACTAAATGGTGTACTGACGCTTAGAAACCTTGTTCTTTTCCGCATTTAAGTTTGTGCAACATTAAAATGTTTATCGGATCGCTATAGTTTGAAGACTTAGGACGCTCACCGTTCATCACTACACAAATATAAAAAAATCATTAAACCTGTAAAGTACTAACTTGTATCAATCATAAGCAAGAGAAGTGTAAGGTAGAATATCACTTATTAGTGGATTATAAGACATATTGCACTAATTCCAAAGATCTTTCTTATCTTACTAATACTCAACAGGTAGCATATTACGGATTCTTCTCTAATCTTAAGAAAAGAAGGTCTGTTCGGTAACAACAATTCAATTTAATAATTCATAATCTAACAATAACATTAGTTTTAAGCAACCAAAGAGATCCCTAATTTAGCTGGATTCATTCTTATAATTTCTTTCAATATTCTCGATAAATGAAGTAGTATATGGATTTGGGTTGCCTACAACTACTACATGCCTGAGTACAAAAGAACTGGGCCTGAAAGCCCAAATAACCGACCTCTGAAATAAAACGCTATAAACCCTAGAATCCACTACTCTACATTTTTTCTATCTATCAGTACCCACCCAAAGTTTCTCTCTCTATAACAACAACCATATTTCCTGTAAAAACATCTGCCATTGTCCGATATATACAATGCCCCGAGAACAACTCTCGATTCTTCCTAATAATTTGTCCCATTCTTACCGATACTTGAAAATATTTGGTGTATTATAAACAATTCGAAAGATGTTTTTACAGCTTTTTAGCTACTTGATTCTTTGTTTTCGAAGATGGGGGATACAAACCGGATCAATATGAAGGATTGGGGTAAGCTTTTAAGATCGACTTTGAATTTTTTTATGATTGTTACTTTCAATTTTTATGATGTGTTAGGCTTTGATTTCGCTTTCTTTTATGAACGATTGCGATGTGTTGTTTCTTTGTACCAGAGAGAAAATATCGATTTCGATATGCTCTTCATCTCCAATTTCGTCAATCGACTTAAAATGAAACGGAGCCTGCTTTCCTTCAAATGCCTCATTGTTTGTACTTTCCAATCGCTCCTTTCTTCGTTCAAGATTGCATCATTTTCTACTATCATATTATTTCTATCACCCCGATGCAAATCTAACGTTGTTTCTTATTTATGTTATTGCGATCCGGATGTTTGAAAGTAAATGAAGACTTGTTAAAGATTTTCTACCGAAATTAATCGAATATATCGATCCGTAAATTCTTCAATGATCCGGAAGTATCTTTCTGATTTTATGTGGATTTATTGTATATATGAACCCTTCTTCGAATAATCTCACATGCATAATAATCTAAGGACTTTATATAAATAAACTGCAGTTGCATTTTCATTTAATTAATAAAATCAGACTTCAAATATTTTCTTATTAATGTTATTGCAGATATGGATATTTGAAAGTAGATGAAGACGGGTTAAAGATTAGCTAAGAAAGAAATTAACTTCGATTTCAGATCCGTAAATTCTGAAATGATTTATTCAGATCTTTCTGCTTTTATGTGGGTTTATTGATATATGAACAATTCTTCACTAATCTCACATGCATAATAATCTCAGGACTTAATATAAATAAACAGCTTGGAATTACATGCATCTTATCAACCATGTGAAACTTCTTCTGATGATTTTGTATAAACTAAACTTGAACAGATCGAATATGTTTCTATACTAATCTCTAAGGTACATAATACTTTATACAATTCCATATACAACTTTATATATGTTCTGAATCAATGTAAAACAAAATAAGCATCCTAAAATAATGTCTTTTTGTAAAATTACTAAGGTTTTCATTCAATTATATGCGAGTTATTATGCCTGATCTCAACACTGATACAAATAATATCGTTAAAAGAGCTTTTATATATGCATAAATTCACACAAAACGTACAAATTGATATAAAATAAAAAATTACCATTGGTGATGTCCTTCAATGGTGATACGATAGTACAGTGCCAACAAAATTTGGTTTACATTTTAATTATGGTCAAACCATATAATGTACTGTGTCTTTTTTAGATGGATTGTTGATTGAGGGTATATAAAATGTCAGAGGTAAACCGGGACACAAATCAAAGAAAAGAAAGATTTCAGATCGGTAATCAATGAAAAGGTGTTTTAATTTTGTAGATAGATTAGATTTATGGACTATTCCAAAAAGACATTGAATAAGGATATAATTATAATATTTCATAAGGTATTATTCATCTTAGTAATTCTTCTTAATAATTCATCTTAATATTTTGCTGATTTCTCAAGTAAAAACACATTTTGAAATTGAATGAACATTTGCAATCGAAATCAGATTTGGCAATGAGTTTAACATGTAAAATGGAATTTAAAACTAAGGAAATCAAGGTGAGGAAGATCGACACTGGACCGAGTTCAGAACATACCGTAGAATGTAATTCGACAGGACATCGGGTTCAGATTATAACTTAGTTTTTATTGTAGCGTTTTCGTTCTGTGACCTCTAAGACAGTAAAACAAGTATTCCTCTTAAATTACTCGTCTTTGCCTTTCAATTCCATGTGCTTAAGTTTATATCTTTCCTGGTTGCATGCATGTATTATTGAGATATGTTACTCAATACAAATGGTTCCCTATCACAGATAGTTTTAGAATTTAGGTGATATTTGACTTTACAAAGTATACTTAGGATCTGACTTAATAGTGTAAAATAATGGAGTAACGAATATTCTCCGTAATATGAAAAGGGAAATGTTTATTAACGATAATTCAAATGGATTCTTAAGCTTTAATTTGGACTGTCTAGATTTCAATGACAATCTAGAAGAGCTAATGTAAAGAACTCCAAGATAATCGATTTCACCGCTAATCCACGTATACCTTGATCACTTAACATGTATTTCCTTTCAATAGCTTCATATAGTTGATGCAATAATTTGCCTCACACAGCTTCAAAGATATAGCCATCTCCATATATTGGTACGCCGGATTCATTCCCATCGGAAGTATGCTTGCTGTGGTATAAATGTAACAAAATCATAAATAAGAATACACTATGTGATATGAACATGTTACTGATATATGTGGCACTTTACATTGTTTATTTTCTTACCAATGACTTTCTTAATACGGCTTCGGGATTTTCTGCCAAAGACATTCTATCGATCAATGGTTGAGGAACAATTACATCCGCTCGACCAGATATTCTTCGTAATAAATTGTGTTTCAAATTGAGAACCGTAAGTACTTAATAAATATAAAAAACGATGAGTTATAATGCAAATTTCAATCAAATGTTAAGATGAAGTAAAACAAAGCATAAAAAAACCTAGAAGTTATTATTGCCCATGCATCCGTTGATTGAAACGAAAGTTTTTCAAGAATGGTAATCCACAAATCGTCTGGTAAATTTAGACTCATCGAACTCATTGTTAGGCATGACCGTGACGTAAATTTAGTAAATCGAGATAGACCTATATAGAAAGTAGGTAAACAAACGATTATGCTATTTCACCGAAATTTAAATTCAAATATTCGATCCTAACAAACAACATGGAATTAAACCTAGTTGAGCCATAGGGGGCTTCGGAAATTTAAATTTAAGTATTGGATCCTAACAAACATCATGGCGGAAGTACGGATATAATTTTAGAGCCATAAAAATAGGGGGCTTCGGAAATTTAAATTCAAACATCATGGCGTACGCTCGATATAATTTAACCTAGTAGAGCCATAAAATAGGGGCTTTAATAACTAATTATTGATTAACTTGCAAAGAGATAAACTTTCCTTCTTCAAATATTGATGAATTAAAACCATTTAATTTTGGAGGAATTTGCCTCATCACCAGATTTGCATGATACCGCTTTCATTTAGACTATCACTTTTATCATATATATAGATTCGTTTATTATTTCCTATGACAAGAATAAATTTATTTGATATCTTTGGTGTTTGCTTAAATATTTTAAGTATATATAATTTTATTCCAATGTTGACGCGTCTGCTAATCAAGTTTTTAAGGGCACGACCAACAGTACATCTTTATAAGACTTATATGAAATTCATTTTGATGCATTTGTTTTAAATTAATATTTTGATGAAATATCGAGTTGAATTGCATTATTTCCATAACTCAAAATATATTATTGTTTATTAAATATTTTACTGATTACTACACTGAGACATTGTTTATTTGGATGTCGACAATGTTAGAGCATTTTTATTTTTTTGTGGAATCAATATGTGTTACAAAAAGTTACACGTTCACAATAAAATTAAAAATTTCCATGATAGAATTCCATCTTATCTAAAAGTTCTAACTCAACTTGTAGAAGCTAATCTAGTCATATATTATATTAATATCTAATACTCAAGACGCTGTATTTCAACCTCTTTGGGAGGCCATTCGAGTGGAAATTTAATATGGAAGTTTGTCTCCAGAGATTCAACCTGCAAAGGCGTGAGCGTAGGTTTCGATACCATGATAGAATTCCATCTCATCTAAAAGTTCGAACTTGTAGAGAGTGAAATCTATATATATATTAATACTTCAATACTTGGCACTAGAAATTTTGTTTGACATTATCACCAACCTTTTTATTTAGTACAATTATACATCTAATCATTTATCTTACCGATTTCCATAATTATATACCCTCATAATTCTATTACAATAGTTAGGCTCGTTTTTTCAACCAAAACTGCTCGCTTAAGTTAAGTTCAATTACCACTTCACCAAATTTCTTCAAATTTTCTTCGCTACTTCTTAAGTTCATTAAATTATTATTATTATTATTATTAATATTTTATCATTTATTTACACAGCCCATCTTTTGTATGAGGAAAATAAGAAAATTTATCCAATTGAGATATTTTCAACCTTTTCTTTCTTTCTTTTTAACACGACTTTTAGTATATCAATGAAATAAAAAGTATAGTTACGATTCAATTACCCTTCTTTTCACCGTAAAAGTCGAGTTAAGATGATAAACTAGAACTCGAGAGTACCATTCAAAAGTTCACATACTTTGTACGACATCTCTAACAAAAAATCCATATGTTCTTTTATCGAAGATATTAGAACAATAGAAGTAAACTCGTAAGATCGAAGTTTTTTCTCAAACTTAATAAATAAAAACAAGTTATACCAAACTAAAGTCAAACTAAACTCTACAAATTACGCACAAAAAGTATAAAACAAAGTTATGTTAGTCAAATATACTTAATATATTTTATAATATAATTTTATTATATTCTTTTGTCGTAATTTGATAATTACCAACGCCCGTAAAAAGTCTCCTTACGAATTTATTAATGGACCGATGTAGTATTCATTATTATTAAAAATGGGACAATGTAATTTCTTCATTGTCAAGCCAGCTTGTTTTGCCATTGTTTCAGCTTCAGTCAGCCTCAAAAGAATTTCAAATTAAAAGAACATAGCCTTACACTGAAAATCTATAGAATAATAATTTTCATTATTATGTAATTCTATTAACCTATAGATAAATTTAACATGTTATTCTTAAGGCGTGATCATTGGTAAAAGTAGGGATTTAAACAAATGTGGCCCTACAATATTCCAAAGCGGTTTATCTCATTAGATTTCAGTCATTTTTTCAGTTTAAAATATGCTGATCTACAATGTATATTTATACTTGTTGACATGCCGACATGGGTGTTAGGCTCTGTTATTTTCAACTGAAATTTATCAATCGAATCGAATCAATCAATGAAATCGAATCGAATCAATGGAATCGAATCAATCGAATCAAATCAAATCAAAACTAATCGAATCGAATCGAATCAAGAAATTATTGTGTAATAATAATAACAATTATATGATGGTATATATAATCACAATTAAAAAAATATATTATTTTTGTCATCTTTCTCACATTCTTCCTACTTTTTTTCTGTCATTTTACATTTTTATTTATTATCAGATAACAAACTTTAAAACCAACCGCGGAAGGTACTTTATACGATGCCTCAAATGGAAGACATATCAAATATACGTGATTGTTGCTACCTTCATCAAGATAATTTTATGCGCATGTAAACTTGAAATACCAATTTTGCAATATGATATCAATGTTCAATGGAGTGGATAATGATTTATTGAACCGACAAGGAAAGAAACGAAACGAAATGGGTGCGTATGAGATGATATTGAGAATTGGGCGCCTATTCCGTGCAATATAGAGCCCGAGGAAGATAAAATAGAGCCTTATAAGATAATATAGAGGAATAAATGCCATTTTTCAATATTTGTGATATATAATATTATTTTTATAAAGTTTGGTCCGATTTGGTTTGGTTTAACTTGTTTTGGAGTTTTGAACATGTAGATTTTTGTTAGTTCAAATTGTAATTATATACTTTTATTTCATCGATCTACTAAAAATGTATTAAAAGAAAGAAAGAAAAAGTTGAAAATAACTCAATTCGATAAATTTTCTTATTTTCCTCGCATAAAGACGCCAGTATAAATAAACGATAAAATAATAATAATAATAATAATAATAATAATATTATTATTAACAACAACAACAACAACAACAACAATAATAATAATAATATGAATTTAATGAATCGAATCAATTGAAGACGAAATAATCAAGACGAAATCAATCGAATCGAATCGAATCGAATCGAATGAATCAATCGAATCGAATGAAGTTAAAGTGTTTTAATCCTTTCAATGGTATATCGTAGACTAAATGGATCTTAAAAACTATATTTAGTAATATTCTCCATTTCGTAAAAAAGTTACATTTTATTTTTGATCGTTAATCGTTTCGAGTTGACACTTACTTTAACGATAATAGTAATAATTTAATAAATCATATAATAAAAATTTAATTACCAAATTTTTATAATATAATTTTAATAATTTATTTATTAATATCGCTTAAGAAGAATCAAACCAAACGCTACAAATGACGCATAATAAGAAAATTTAACAATTTTTCAAAATTTAAGAATATACAATGGTAAATTAAATATAAAATTAACTTGCTTTTTAAAAGAGAAATTGTGTTTACATGTGATTTTGCCTTTGATAGGTCAAGATTATTATATGGACAAATATTTTGAACCCTTTTAACATTAAATTTCACAACAACTAGTTTTAAGTATAATTAGTTATATTGCACAAAAAGCATGATCTATAGTATGAACGTACGTACAACTTCCAACGTGTCAAATCAGGCGGTGGTAGAAATAAATGATTGACACATTAGCCATAAGTGCATGCATGTCCAACTAATGATGATGTGGTTCTTTGTCCTTATGCTTTATTATTCAATGACATTGTCATCTTGTGCTTAAAGCAATATTACGATAATGCCATTGAAGTTAGTGGTCTTAAATGGCATGTCAGACATTTGGCGGGAGTAGAATTTTGTTCTTTTCAGACGTGGAACTCTAAGTTTTTGTTGTTTGTCCATTAAGGACTTACCAAGTAAATATGCATGTTGTTGGATGCTGAACATTACATTTATAGTGGTTTGCGATCTACTTCACTTGGAGCACATAGTTTTAATGTCACGTTGAAGCCTAGTTACTCACTATAACTCAACGTAAAATGGTCAATTCATTTCTCGAGTGGACGTATATAATTTGAACGGATCGCATAATACGAATATGATTTGCGCATGCAATGGTTATAAACACAATATATGCCAACTTTATACGACACTAGTGCTAAACGTAATCTATGTCGGCTCGTCATGGCAATTAATCGGGTTCCGAGGTTTGTGGATTATCCTTATTAGTCTCATGACGCGACGACATAAAAGTGGTCAACGGAATTATAATGACACCGGATTAATAATTCCTGCCAAATGACTCATTGGGTAATTAAAAAAATTGAAAAAAATTATGGAATGACTTATTTGTACAAGGTCAAATACATACCAAGATTGGCTAGTAAAAGCAAATATAATGACCAAAAACTTAATTAAAGGATAAACTTAGCCAATTAATATCTCCAATACCCAACGAAATTATATATGACTCTACTTGCTAACTTATCCAAAATTAAAGTGTGCTTTTTAGAAGTAATTAAGTATTGAATTGAAACACACATTATTGACACATATTTCACTGGCATAAACATTTAAGCATTTGGTTATATTTAACGATTTCAACTTAGAAACACTACCCACATATTTTTAATACCACTATATATGTCAAGTAACACGAATTTGTCATGCTTAAAATCCACAGGGTGTCAGAAATTTTTTACATCACAATATGTTTCTTCTAGAAAGGTTTGCAGAATATTCAGGTTTGCAAGGTTCATTTGACATCTAGTATACAACTAAATTTATAACATATATTCTATGTTCGACTAATCTGTACCTGTATTCTTTTTATGAACGTCTGATTAATAAATACACATACAAATAATAACAAAAAAAAAAAAAATCCACCAACCACTATTCTTATTTTATTATCTACCTTTCATACATTTTTCATTTTTTTAATCATTTTCCTCTCCCACTTTAATACAATCTACTAAACAAATTATATTATTATTATTATTATCTGTTCATATTCCTTTGAAAAATACACAAAAGATTCTGGTAACTGGAGGAGTACAACTTTTGGGAAGGAAAATGGCATAGAAGTAATTGCCCATGAATTGGCACAAAATGTAATATTTCATCATCCATGGCCCCTTTAGTTTAATCTCCAAATATAAATAGGGGAGGCATATTCATCATTATAATTCACAAGTACCATTAATAATCAGACTGCCTTCTATATATTACAACCAAGCAGGGTGTTCGTACATGGTACATGCTTTACTACTTCACTAGCTACTTCTTCTATGATTGATAATTGTTGTTCATTTATTAACTAATTACATTTTGTCACCTTTATATTGGTACTATATATCTTTTTACTACATGTAACATGTTCTGCTAGAGCCAATGTCGAACATGAACGAGGGTGAACGGGTCATAAATATTGAACTAGAGATGCAAGGGGGAAAGATCAAAATTGTAATTCCTGAAAACAATGCATTTGGCAATTCCTTCAGGTACATTTATTGTTGCATAACTTTTTACATTAATACCTTAAAGAATCACCAATAAATTTATTTTATCCAGCTAAATTGATATTATGTCATATTTTCGACTAGGGGCTGCGACGAAAAGAGCCAAAGCCGAGCTATCGTTGAGGACTTCTATCAGAAAAATCATACTCACCAAACCTTTGAATTTGTAACTATTCTTAACTAAGGATTCATCCAAATGTCACATACTACATACACATTGTTGCATGTTGTGTCTTGTGTCACACGTTTTCTCTTGTTGTTTTTGCATGAAAAGGCCAAGAGTATGAGAGAAGAGTACGAAAAGCTGATAAAGGAGTGATGAGCATATGGAGTGCAAGTGTGTGCTGAACGAATATGTAGATGACAGCGAATTCGGATTTGGACGAGTTACAAATCCAGCATCTCTTCCAAACTGCTGAGGCCATTAGGAGAGATTTTCCTGATCAAGAATGGCTTCATCTTACTGCACTCATTCATGGTAGTCAATTTTACTTGTATATTTAAGTTTCATTTATGATGACATGAATTTGATGCTTAAAATGACTTCATGCATTATGTAGATTTGGGCAAGATTATGCTGCATCCAGTTTTTGGAGAATTACCTCAGTGGTGCGTTGTTGGTATGTTCCTTTTCGTGATTCCGTTGTAACATTCGACCTGTTGCGGGTTTTGGGTCGAGACCCGCCCAAAACTATTACACAGACTCGCTAGATCCAGGCCAGACACAAGTAGTATCACATGAAGAATTGACATTATACTAAAATTCAATCTTTTGACAATACTGAGATATACAGGTGATACATTTCCGGTGGATGTGCCTTCAGTGAAAAGTTAGCTTATCATGAGGTAGTTTAACTACAAACTTTAACCAACCATTTTCCACCACGTCTAAAATGAGTGTTCAATCTCAATCTAGATGGATCATGAAGTTCATAAATTTTGAATATTTTTAGTATTTTGGGGACAACATAGACACTCATAACCTGAGATACAACACCAAATTGGGTATCTACACGGAAAATTGTGGACTTGACAAGGTGACCATGTCATGGGGGCATGATGAGTACATGTACTTGGTATGTACTTAATATTTTTCCTCTATGATACATCATGTTATACGACCTATGACGCTGAATGATAAATAAAATCGCAATTAATTTATACAATTAAAAATACATTAACTAAAATTTAATTACAAACTTAATTGAGAGTACACATTTTACCACACAGGTTGCAAAGGGTAATAACACCACTCTCCCACCTGCTGCGCTTTTCATAATCAGGTTCCATTCCTTCTACGGTGAGTCATAAAGACAATTTGCTGCTATAGTAGTATATATTTTCCATTTAATTGATATGTAATGATTTTTATGTAAGGTTCCTTTTTTTTTTTTTTTTCCGTATTTGATTTTATGTAATGATTTGATTATTATACAACCGAATATTCATTACATATATAGCACTTCACCAAGATGGAGCTTACACCTACCTCATGAATGATGAAGACAAAGAGATGCTCAAGTGGCTACAGATCTTCACGTAAGACACATTTCTACAAGGAAATTAAAATTTAAATTTCTAATACTCTAATTTTGCTAGATATGGATAAAAATTAAAAAACGAATGCATGATAAGATACGATATAGTACACAAGTTAGATTATTTTAAACCTTTATGTTTTCTAAAAGACAATTCATATCTAAATGTTGTATGCTATATATATATATCGGTGGCACAGGAAGTATGATTCTATAGCAAGAGCAAGGTGAAAATAAATATAGAAAATGTGGAGCCCTACTATCTGTCCCTCATAGACAAGGTTCGCTTTGCTTACCATCTTTCATTTCCTTTTTTTTTTTTTTTTCCACAATTTGATCGAAAAAATTGATTCGTATTGAATTTGGTTGTGCAGCATTTTCCGAAGTGGCTTAAGTGGTGAAAATATCACGTTATGGACGCATCGTGATGTCGTGTTTTCTGTTGTAGTAATTGTGAAGTATTTCAACAAGGCAGCATGCCATTTGTCTTGTTCGTTTCTTATTGTCCATAAGTGTAACTTGTTATAAGCTAAATAAATTGCAAAATCTTGTAAATTATTAATTTGTAATAAATAAATAAATTATTATAAGTAGTCGTCATAACCTGCATGAAGAAACAAATTTGTGAAATTCTTGTAAATACAATGAATTTTCGTGAATATGATGGGATATAATATCTTTTTTAAGAGTTAAAAGTTGTTCATCTTACTATGTATTTAATTGACACACTCCTTTAACTTATGTTAATCTTACTTTGATTTTTTATTGATAAAATCAAATCTTCCGTGATACTTGTTCAAAAGGATTAGTTGTGATTGATTATTACTTGCATATGAATTTCAATTGGAAGTAGCACAAAGTTTTACTACCCTAGTTGAGATCGAACTCAGATACATGTACTTTGCCTTATATGTATGTCCCGGATAAGGCTACAGTCTGATCGATATCCCAAGCTCAAACACAGTTCAGTCGATCCAACTTTTAAGTCCAATGGACTTATTAAAGCTACATGACTCTTCAACAGTGTGATTTTGATCCATTATCCATTTACATGCTCTTAGTTTCGTTGCAAAAATATAGACACAAGAGCCCATATTGACTGGCCAGGTTCCTGAGATCAAACAGACTGTACGATCCAGGAATGGAGTATTTACGAGAGGCCCATATTAGTTACTTACCGGCCAGGTCCCTTGACATCAGTACTATTTTGTTCAAACAAGCCCCGTGCATTTCTTTTACGAGCATTTCACTTTGAATTTATTGATCAACTGTAATCATTTTTAATAACGTATTAGTCTAAAATTATCATGATTAAAATTTAACAAAATTATGACAAAATTTAAACTATAATAATTCATAATATAATTTTATTAAGATTAAATTATTATATTTTAAGAATAATACGCAAAAATATGATTGACTAAGATAGTGAATAGAAAGCTTTAAAGAAATGAGGTAGTATTACAAAATACAAATGTAGAGATGTACCTCCTTTTTTTTTTTTTTTTAATCATTAGTGACTATATGGTGCTACCAAGATCGAAAGGATTCACCTCGTGGTCTAACAAACCCTCCTAGCTTAAGAGAAACATTTCATCGTATATATGCAACGATAAATTTATCGTCAAGAGACCTACTTAAAACCAACAAGTATACACCAAAGATCGGCGACATATGGTACTTGTAACTAAAATGTAGGTATGCATGATTTTAAGTGCTTTTTAGCTCTAAAATTATTTATTCGAATTGGTACTTATGATCAATTTGAACTTGTAGGCAAATAAAAGTTCATGTTTTAGTGAATGTATAACTTAGATATTAAGCAAATTAATGAGTTCATAATTCAGACTGAAATTTCTCCAGACACCAATGTGATTCAACCTTTCTATATTCAATAGTAGAATAAATTGGAAACTACTTGTAACTTTCACATTCGAAAATATAAGAAATCGTAAACCACTTATAATTTTGACAAATTTAGAAAACGAAGTCTAAATAGCATCGAGTACATGGATTAAATATGGAGAGAAAAAAGAAAGGTTTTGTCTTGAGGAGGACGTTCAACGGTGGCAATCCGATATCTTATCTCAATCAGTTGCTTTAGTCATATCAACAAAACATGTACTATCTGTCAATTTCCATGATAACATCGTTTCGTAAACTATGGGGAAGACAAATTTTATACTTTATTGAAATTGTCACCACGAAAGACATGTGTACCAGTACCATATTTGTCCACAATTCTTGGTTTATAAATCTTATCCTTATAAAGATCGATCGATCGATCTGTGTGTACTCACTAATCATGGATTGATGGGTATCCCACATAGTAATATTTTAAGGCTGAGTAAGCTATGCTTGATCTGTAGTTTTCGTAGTTCATACATTCACAGAATCTGTAATTTGCCAAAAGAATACATTTTGTTACTCTATTCTGATACGTTACGGTGAACGTAAAAAGCTATTGGTACCCAATACCACCTTCAATAAACTTTCACGGCAATGTTATCCAGGCGCATCTCGTACAGCAGTTTTTTCCAATGTACATAGGCAATTTTAAACATGTTAAACTTGAAGACGTATGAAATGAATAATCGATCACTAAAATATACTAGACGTTGATCTTTTCATAATCTTTCAAAAATAAGTTTTTTCCCAAAATCTTAGGGGCACTTTTTTTCCGCTTAAAACGCCAAAATATTTGGTCATGAACTTTTACAATTACAAGAAACCGGATAAACACCACAGCTTATATAAAAAAATATTAAAAGCTTACTAAAAACATTTAATGATATATAAACATAGAAAATTATATAAAATATTATCTCATAAAATATTACTAATATTATTTTAAAACATTACTAATTATATCATAAATATTACTAATATATATATATATATATATAGCAGATGCAAGATGAACATGAGTGAGGTTATACTTTTTTTTTGAGACTTTAGTATGAAGTTCAAGGTATTTGAACGATTTATAATGAGACTAAGGAAAGAGGTTAAGGTTTTTAAGTCGCCATGAGTTGCTTTGAAGAGTATATATTAATTGTTGGTAATTGATTCAGAAGTTAACGATCGAAAGAATGGTCGGCTTTTATAGCCTTGCAAGTGGTAACCTTCTAAACCGGGTTTTATGACCTACCGCTTATCTATACAATAAAATAAGAAACATAAAGAATCTAGCTACGGTAAAGGAAAGAATATTTCGACGCCATCGCTACGCTTTTCCCTTTTATTGAAACCGCCCATC